>JBAMJV010004977.1:0-207476 GCA_037951105.1 Echinarachnius parma
TAGTTGTGCTAGGTGCCCGACGCCCCCCCCCCCCCCCCCCTTCCCCCCTCAGGCCGAATTAATTTGTTTACGTTTTTGTTTGCTTGCTTGCTAACTTGTATTATAAGAGGTGTGGATTTTTTCCTTTGTTTTCATTTGAAAACCGGTGCCCCACCCCACAGAAAATGCAAGGCCGCCTAACGCCCCCCCCCCCCCCACCCCCCACACAGACAAAATCCTAGCTACGCCACGGCAATTTTTAAAAATTTGTATTGTCTTCGTCCTTCGACCTTCTTCGTCCTTTCTCATATATTTCTGCCAGTTAATTACGTTCATCAAAATGTCATACTATTTAGAAAATGACAACTAAAATTAAATAATAAATCAATTTAATATCATTTAAACTCTAATCATTGACCGGGAAGAAAACGACAGCAATCACGGTTTGGAAAGGTCTGCAGAAGAGACTTACATAATTTGTTTGAATAGTATTTCGTATTTTTACTGGTTATTGTCCCGATAGTCTAGATCTGTATTTTCCCAATGTTGCTTCAGCGGGGATTAGCATTATTACGTTCCGTCAAGATGTGCCTCATTTATTATGATTATAAGCACAATTTAATGGGACCTTGGAGATGACTATTATCAGTGCCAACGTCAACTGGCTCATCGGAGCATGTCCCAAATAACAAGCTTGGCATATAGGCGTCGATGATACGTCATTTCGACCACCTTTGGCGAAGGAGCGAAGCGACCAATCTAGCAGCGGCCCAGGATTCTATGACAGGGAGGGAGGGGAGGGGGAGGGGGGGGGGGGGGGGGGTAGCACAGTCTCAAGATGTGGTTTAAAGAAGACTATTGTATCAATTGTTCATATAATGAATGAGAGGGAACAATGTCCCTTCATTTTAAAGGGATCTAGTAACTTTGTTGACATGTGCAAAAAGTGATGAATGATTGATGCAATGTATATTGTTGTTATCTCATATGTCCACAGGGTATTGTGTGGAAATTTCAAGTCAAATGGACATTGCATGGCCAAGTAATGAGCGAAAATGCAAAGTGATAGTCACTAACTCACTGCACTCACTTTGTACACGGTAAGAACAAGTTTTTCTTATCTGAATACTTCGATCGTACATATCTTTGTAACGAAAGGGAAATTTGAAAAACCGAAACCTGTCCCATGATTTTTATTGGTAATACGAATACAACACGGTATGAGGGAACCGCTAGAATACAAATTTTATTTTGAGGATTTGGACAATGTTACTAAGTCCCTTTAATGTTATTTTATATTTCTGAACCCCAAATATTGGGGGGGGGGGGGTAATACTACAGGCCATCCCCCACCTCAAATATTGGGGGGGGGGGATATATTCCCATATTCCCACATCCCCTCCTCCCCCCCCCCCCCCCCCCCCCGTGATCGACGCTCATGACGGGTACAAACAGGCTCAGCGGGCCAACAGGGGGAATACCGGAAAGGGGAAAGTACGACGGGGAAAAATAATCGGCAGAATGGGACTTCCCCTAAATTTACCCCTTGTTGCGCGCGCGCGATCTATTATTATTTTTGTTAGACAGTTAGCACGCCCTCTTTCGTCAATTGTGTACATTATTTGCACTTGACAATTTCTAGAGAAGACAACGACATTTCCGAAAGGTCAAAATGTCATCTGAAGGCAAGTAGAAAGCTTTTTTCTTTAATTTTTCATCAGTGTAGTAATTATTGAGAGGTATGAATGAAGCTAATTTATTTCTGAAGTTTTTATTTTGGACAAAACTAGCACAGAGATGGAATTGATTTTGCACAACTCAGCTCGGAAGTAACAATACTAACATGAGAGTCCGTATGTGGGACCAGTGGCAGAGACAGATTAGAAGATCAGTTTGATTATTATCAATTTTACCCATTGCCAGAAAATCCGAACTACAAATATTATATCTACAGTCGTAAAGGATTCGAAAAAACATTCAATAATTCTGATCATTTCACATATGGTTGAGGTTACTTTATCAATAGCAATGTTTATTGAATTTATTTAAACTGTAATATATTTATAACTAAAGCAGTGTATGGTAGGTGTACTACACATCGGCACTGTTTTTAATATCGGCACCCCGCGTAATATTTGTTTTTGCGCGTGTTGTAACAAATCGCGCATGAGATGATGCGCGCTACCATTATAAACTGAACTGGTCGAAATTTTGAGGAGAAATAATGCGTAGATCGTCCGCTACGAGTAATACAAGTAAATACGATAAATAATACCAACATCGCACAAGAAATTTTGAGTTGCGTGCATTGTCAATGAGGGTTGAGGGGGTGCCGGTATTAAAAACACTTCGAACTCGTGAAGCCAAAAAACAACGCGCGCGTTCGAAGGCGATATCTCAAAATATAATTAATATATCGCAAATCTGATCATCGCATCGGAATCTGCACTATTTTCTCAATATGTGAGTACAATTTCAAGAAATTTGAATGATTTTTAAGTCTTAAACTGTCGGAAATGTTTTAGGGTGCCGTTGCGGGGGTCACTCAATCATATATGGTAACTCAAGTGAACGCTACCGCGGAGCGGCATCCCCATTACATGTGGGTACCTATACAGGTACCCACATCCCCACCTACATCAAAACGTAAGGTAGGGTTTCTCCCCGTTCATTCATTCCACTTATGACATGACATTTGTAATCTATAAGGTGAAATTAAATCATTGAAAGATGTGTTTTTGATACTTACCCACTTTTCTTGCTATGAATCAGCCAATATTTCACGTTCATTTGCCATGCAGTCGCGTCGAGCGCTGATCATCGCACACGCTTGCGACGGAAGTACCGTGAAAAGTGTGTTGCTGAAATGACCTTTCGTTAGGTAGTCTTCGTCCAGCCATGAATTGATACGTTGTAAATTACTTACGCACATTATTGTATGCCTGTCAAATCGGAAATAAAGTGTGTGCCACTGAGTGCGCTTGAGATGAAACTACCGTATTTTGCTTGCGAATTGTTGTTTTTCAAACTTTTAAAGAATATGGATTTAAAAATTGTAACGACTGATTTTTGAATAGAATTAAATAAAATACGATGGAATATATTTATTTTTTATGAAAAAACGTACACACATTAAATTAAATTATACATTTTTACTTTGCAGTTTTAACAGTTGATGATGAGCCTTGCTTCCGACCAAAACAAGTTCGTATGATTGATGACGTAATACAATTTGCGCTAGCTACACGGTGAACGCCATTATTACGTGTGCGGTGATGCTGGATTGACGTGCAGTTCAGGACCAACGAATAAAATTGTAGCCCATTTCAATTTAGCTAGGGGCAACGTGACGCCTCCAAATGGAGGATTTTAAACCTGTCATCTAGCACGATCTGCAAAGTTTGGTGAGAAAATAAAAAACACACAGTGATTAATTTAACGTCATATACAGTCCTTCAAAAAAAAAACGGGGGTTAGTGAAGTCACTACTGCTATACGGCAGTGTGACTTTTGGGCATACTTGGGCATACTTGGCCATACAGTTTCCCATTCGCTAGTGTACATCGCAACGCAGGCGTGCGGAGCGGTAGCGTTCAAGGTCGGGCTCATAGTGCCCCCGAATTTATGCGCTAATGTGCACAATAAGTGTGCTTAAAATTATAGATATGATACGGTACTTACCACCGTGTAGATGATACATATGTTATGCAACTATGGGGTGGATCAGAATGATGATTTTTCGCTCCATTCCGCATCAAAATGAGTGATTTATGCACATCATCGACTTCTATCTGTGTTGTATCGCGACTTCTGAACGATCGATTACCGTACGACCACTAAACGCGCGAGTCAGATCTGCCGTCTATTCGGCGGGCGCGGTACTTGAATGGAGACCGTTCGCGCGATCATCGATCGTTCAGAAGTCGCGATACAACACAGATAGAAGTCGAGGAGGTGCATAAATCACTCATTTTGATGCGGAATGGAGCGAAAAATCATCATTCTGATCCACCCCATAGTTGCATAACATATGTATCATCTACACGGTGGTAAGTACCGTATCATATCTATAATTTTAAGCACACTTATTGTGCACATTAGCGCATACATTAGGGGGCACTATGAGCCCGACCTTGAACGCTACCGCTCCGCGGTAGCGTTCACTTGAGTTATGTATATGGTAACTGTGATCAGCGCCGTCCGTAGGACGGCGCTGTGAAGACGAAACATTAAAAAATTTGTAGGAAATTTGCCGACGGGTGGTTTCAAGAACTTTCCATCTATTATTATTATTTTTTTTTTAGTTCTAGACATTAATTAAACATTCAACCTACCTTGCTTGATATTTAATTTGTTGCAAAAGAATGATAACTTACCTCAAATTGATGATGATGATGATGATGACTGTTATTTCCTTCGTCTTTGTTCGCTGCATGCAATGTCAGGTGACCGAAAACTCGTCGGCAATGCATAGCGCATGCGCGGGATAGGAGGTGATCCGCGCGTAAGTGGCGATCGGTTGACAATAAGCCAGGGACTGACATGTCACCAGGGGGGGTAAACTCAGCCGCCATGATGGTTAGGTATGTATGCGATTAGAAGCAGTTTAGCTACATCACAAAACGTCATCACAAGTATGACAGGCTGTGTATTTCGAAATTGATCTGGAATTTAATAATAAAATACATCCCATTGAGCGGTGAAATATTCACCACCTCTTTATCTAGTGTAATCAATTTGTGTTGCCCTTTTCTACCCCATTAATAAGAGCACTTTTTTAGTTACATTTTGTGTTAAATACTGTTTATGACTGCTCAATATTTGCAGAAGAGTCGCTCTTCATACACGGATCACTGTCTCAGCCAAGGGCAAAAATTGTTTACAAATTCATCGCGCGCAAAATCACAAATGTACGCGCTAATGACATCTTTGCCATAGAAAATGTACAGTGTGAGTGCGCTTGGTAAAGTGCGCGCCTTATGCACATTCTTATTGTTTCGTCATATTATTTCCCCACAATGCAGTTTTGTGACGAACTTCCTCCGTTCAATACTGCTCGTAAACAAGACCGTCAGCCCGCCATTGTTTTATGTACAAAGTGTATGGGGTACGGTACCTACGGGCAATACAGTTTACCTTCTAGTTCTACAACTGCAGTGTTGGAGTCATACTTCTATGCATGTCACATACCGTGTACAGGATCGATAGGAGTGTATCGCGCACGCAGAAATATATAGATCAATCGCTGTACAGAACGCGCGCACATATCCAGGCTCATACGCCAAAGTTTGACCTGCGACCTCGCGCATTGCCGACAAGTTTTCGATCACCTGATATTGCATGCAGCGAACAAATTTGGATACCATTTTCGTCACTTCTGTAATCTTGCCAGTTTTATAGTAAATTTCAGGATAAATCAAACGAATGGAGCATCAGACGTTTTACCAGTTGGAGCATTGATGTCCGTGCATAACATAATTCGTAAGTATGAACCGAGATATGTTATTTAAAGTATGATATTTTATGGTTTTGTACAAGTGTGTTTGCCGTTAAAGCCTATAAAGTGTTTCCATCACGGTATGCACAGCTCAGAATGCCAGGCGCCGTCCGTAGGACGGCGCCTGGTTAGGTTATGTATATGGTAGGTGTACTACACATCGGCACTGTTTTCAATATCGGCACACCGCGTAATATTTGTTTTTGCGCGTGTTGTGAAAAATCGCGCATGTGATGATGCGCGCTACCCTTAAAAACTAAACTGGTCGAAATTTTGAGGAGAAATAATGCGTAGATCGTCCGCTACGAGTAAATTTGTGAAATGATGCCAATAAAATTAGCATCGCACAAGAAATTTGGAGTTGCGTGCATTGTCAACGAGAGTTGAGGGGGTGCCGGTATTAAAAACACTTCGAACTTGTGAAGCCAAAAAACCACGCGCGCGTTCGAAGGCGCTATCTCAAAATATAATGAATACATCGCAAATCTGATCATCGCATCGGAATCTGCACTATTTTCTCAATGTGTGAGTACAATTTCAAGAAATGTGTACAATTTTTAAGTCTTAAACTGTCGGAAATGTGTTAGTGTGCCGATGCGGGGGTTACTCAATCATATATAGTACAGCCACACTGTACTCGTGTGTCTTTAGCTTACGGCCACACTCGTGTGGCTGTATCCATAGAGCCGCGTATGGATACAACCACACTCGCACATGCGCATAGCCAAAATTTCCGACTTTTATATTATCGAACATCGAGTACGAGATTACGCAAAAGAAGCGGCGGCATGTACCGAGCATCGAACTCGATACACGGCGTCTTTAGATTATCAGACCAGGGCCCCGTTGCAGAAAGAGATACAATCGATTTTAAGTTACGATTGATCGTAAGTCAGAAAATTTACGCGTTTCAACCAATCAGATTTGCGCATCTAGAACACGTGATCTAACTTACGATTAATTGCAACTTACGATCGATTGTATCTCTTTCTGCAACGGGGCCCAGCACGCATATCCATTGCGCCACAGCGGATTGGCTTGATTTGCAGCGGAACAGAAGAAGTTTTGTCTTTATTAGTTTCGGGGGATATATATTACCCTAACCCCTAATTTAGTGGCTATAGGTCAGTATATTTAGTGGCTAAATGTCAGATTAGTGGCTATTAGTGGCTGTATCCATAGAGCCGTGTATGGATACAGCCACACGAGTGTGGCTGTATCCATACACGGCTCTACGGATACAGCCACACGCGTGTGGCCGTAAGCTAAAGACACACGAGTGTGGTTGTATACACTTCCTATAAATAAAGTGAAGAAATAAGTATAAAGTAAAGTGTTGTCTAACTCCAAGAAAATTACTTGGAGCTTCCTCGTTTCTCTTCTGCCGTGTTGTTGAGCTTATGGTAAGAGAAGAATAAAATACGGACAATATCGTGTATTAGGCCCCACCACTGCTATACTGTATACACTTAAGTAGCCAACTAAGTATAGGTCAGATTTAGTGGCTATAGGCTATAGCCACTAAATCTGACCTATAGCCATTAATCTGACCTATAGCCATTAATCTGACCTATAGCCACCAAATTAGGGTTAGGGTTAGGGTTATGGTTAGGGTTTAGTTAGGGTTATGGTTAGGTTATATGTATACAGTATAGCAGTGGTGGGGCCTAATACACGAATATGCCAAAATACGGTTAGATTTTTTCAAATGTTATTGATATAGGATTGAAGTCTCAAATGTCATTTTGTGCAATATCTAACACTTTACAGGGATCACTTTAATATTAGTTAATTGCAATATTTTATATTTTTTTCATGAAAAAGAAGAAAAGAATCTGACTCTGTCTTTGACAATCATCTCATTTGACATACAATTAACATTCAATTAAGGCTGTTGACGAGTCCCGGGTAGCCGGGTCCCGCCGAAAAATGTCGAGTCCCGGGCGCAAAAATCGATACTCGATATCCCGAAAAAAAAGCAAAAAATTGATTTACGAATTTGCTGTATTTTATAAGATGATTTATTGTCATAAATGCGCTGCATTTTTGTCACTTGAATGAACATGTTTCCCAGCGGCGTGACATGCCTATAGCGAAATCAACAAATTTATAAATTTCGGGTACCCGGGACTCGCCCGAAAAAGTATCGCGAGTCCCGGGTAGTAAATATACCCGAAATCGACAGCCTTACATTCAATACAGTATACTCTGACTCCCGAGTCTGACCCAATAGTCTCAGTCAGACTTGGTCACTGCCACACATAGGTACATTAGATTACAATAGCGTGCGGAGATCAACCTCTTCCGCCTGCTGCGCTATCCAACACAAAAGCATTGTTTGTCGGCTGATTTCTCCCTCCATTTACCAGCAAATGCAAAACAAATTTTGTTTATGTGATCCGCAATTCATATACTTTGATAATAATTACTGACTTTGTTGTTTTGAAGACCACAAAATGTAGAACAAAAATGATTATTTCCCGTCCGTTTTCCTTACCGTCCTAAAACATAGCGTTCAACTGTTGAACGATACAGTGTACGTATGGGCGGTATGCTTATCTCCAGCGTATTAGCGTATATTGCGTGTAAATGGTCCACCTGAGTGGACCATTTACTTTGTAGATGTGGTCACTGCCCCCGTTTAGCTCCACAATACTGCTGACCGTGACCGCTAGCTGCACAACAGCACAAACAATGATATTTAGTGTAATCTGAAGTTAGTGACTATAATAATCAGGTGACAGAAGTCGCTTACTTCAAATTAACATACGTGCACTTTGCTATCAATTTATCGTGTCCTCTGACTGTGCAGCAGTCTTTTTTGGCAGTGCTGCACGAACAAATGCAAATGCAGCAAGAGGATCGCCATACTTTCCTCGAACAGATCGTCAGTAGAATGCCCTTCCCTTGGAGGTTGTCCTGGGCCTTGGGCCCGATTATGGACCAGCAACATTTACCATGGTAATTGGCATCATTGGCTCTAACTCTTCAATGTCAATATGCTAGAATAACCTAAACTCAAAAGAACGTAGCACAGGCTGCACAGCACATACCTCCCTTACTGAATCAACCGTAAATGATTGCCCAATCTTATCTAGAGATCAGTGGATGTCCTGGCCTGGTCCTGGGACATGATTGTGCTGTTGCCTACTGTACTGGTGTCATCAAGCTTATACAGTAAGCCCCTTCACTTGCAGGGGCGTAACCAAACAAAATTTGTGAGAAATGCCAACGTCAACTCAGTTCAATTTGAATATAATGTTGCTTTGTTTTTTTCTTTAGTTGATTAATAAATCCATATGTGATAATAATAATAATGATAATAATAATAATATCTTGGTTCTCTTCCCCATCCAGACAACTCCCTGCACATCTCCTGGCACGACTCTGCCTGGATCCCGCATCTCAAGCAGGACAACATCCTGGACTACTTTGCCAACCGCAGCAACCCGTTTTACGACCGAACATGCAACAATGAGATCATCAAGATGCAGCGGGTCAGTCCCGAGCAGCTCAAGTAAGTTGGGCATTCCCTACCAACATGTGCCCAAGACTTGGCATGCATGACTAAAAGAACCGATGCTCTTTACAATTTGCATGTAGCATTGGTGCTTTTTATGCCTCCGCCAACGAAGTGGCTGGAGGCATTATGTTTTCGGGTTGTCCGTCCGTCCCATTTTCTTTCTCGCAATATCTCAAGAACTGGTAGAAGGATCAATTTCAAACTTGGTAGGAGTGTACATATTGGGTGACAATGATCTGATTAGATTTTTGGGGTCATGAGGTCAAAGGTCAAGGTCACATGACTCGATATAAATGCAAAAATAGCTCGTAATGGCAAAATATCAAGAACTGAATGTTAGATTTCAATCAAACTTGGTACCGTTAAAGGGGTAGTTTAGTTTTGGTAGAGAGGGCGCCGCACATCACAATTTTTTTGTGAGGTAATGAAAAACTGATGGTCGAATTTGAGAGAACATGCAATTTTAATGGCAGAATAAACTTTATTTGGTCAAAATCGGTCCAGAAACGGCTGAAATATCAATAAATATATCTGATCTTATAATTATTTGGGGCCCAAATAATTAGATGAATTTTTCAAAAAATTCAAAAAATGCATACACTTTTTCAAAAAATTTCAAAAGCGTTTTTTAAATAGTTGTTGATGATCTCTCTATGTAATCATGATTTCAATCAAACATATGCATAATTTTGTATGAAAAATGGTTAAAACCAATGCCTTTTTAGAAAGCGCCCTCTTGTGATTTAATGGCTCTTTTTGAATGATAATGGGCTTTTTAATTAGTCGTTTGTAATTTTGTACACCTTTCCAGCATGGTGGAGTTATAACTATTAGTTTATAATGTTACTGTTCAGGTTTGGCTACTAAAGTTCAGCCTTACCAAAACTGTACTACCCCTTTATCCGGGGTGACTGTGGCCGCCGGGGTGACTTTGGCCACTTTTTAAGAAGGATGTATTTTCATCAAGTCTCACTCTTTAGAACTAATTTCTGATTCTATACATTCCCTCATTAGGAATTCATTTGAAACAAAAGTGATGCGTGATGAAAATTTACATTAATCTCAAAAAGTGCCAAAAGTCCCCCCGGCTGCCAAAGTCACCCCGGTTTACGGTACCTGGATGCGTCTTATGGAGCCAATGAAGCAATACAATTTGGGGGTTATAAGGTTAAAGGTCAAGGTTCATGAATCATTATATATGCAAAAATAGCTGAGATCTCAAGATCTGGTTGATGGATTACCATCAATATTGAGTTTACAGAATTAATTCAGTGCATGTTTATTTGGGCCTGATAGAAAAATCGCGTGATAGCGGAGGCATTCCGCTGCATTCCGCTGCGGGCAGTCGAAGATCCATCTAGATACTATTGCATGCCAAGTCGTGGGCACGCTTTGGTATATAATGGCATATTTCATTCAGTTAAATACAGTGCAGTTCATGTTTATTAACCTGTTGCTTACAGGAACCTGGTGGGCTATGTACGAGGTCAAAGCAAACGGGTTAAGTTTTCTACATGAAAAGCATTAAAAGTTGACAATTGATAATCATACCAATTAAAGCATGAGAACAATCGTGAAACCTCATATAAAAAGGCCTGGGGGGGGGGGGGTAGGGGGATAATAGTTGTTGTATGAAATTATCTTCTCAGCATGCCTCAACCTCCTTGTGTCCTTGATGTGGCTGTTATGTACAGCAGGGCTTGATACTCGACACTAATATTTTGGTTCAAATACAAGAGAAAATTTAATTTCTTGAGTAGAAATCTCATCTAGTAACAAATTAGAAATTTGCCAAGCAGATTGAGCTATTAGCGCAATTGGTTTTTCTTTTTTTCATAATGATATTTATGGGCAAGTACAATTGGAAAATTCATGATTTGACTTGCCCAAAAGGGCATGCAGACAAGTTAGTGTGGGAGTTTGTGTTTAGGAATACTATAACATAGGGTTTCGCTATCAAATCATGTAATCATTTAATATGTTTTGTTATTATTTTGTTGATTCCTTAATCCAGGTCTATGACAGGATTGGAGTATGTGCTTCTCCACGTTCAGGAGCCAATACTGTACATTATACGGAAGCAGCATCGTCATACTCTGGAGGACACCACGCCACTGGCCGACTACTACATCATCGATGGCCGCGTCTACCAGGCTCCAGACCTGTGTGCCGTCATCAATGCCAGAATGGTAAAGACGTTTGCACATTTGGATTTATCTATGAGTGTGTATTATATTTATACAGTAATGATTTGTTTGCCTTTGGGGTTTGATAGTTTGCTTTTGTTTGTAAGTTTATTTTATATTAGCTTGATTGTGTTTATGCCATGTAAGCCATTTAGTTTTCTTTTTCTCTTCTATCAGTGATTTGCAGGGTCTAGAAAACTGTTTACTTCAGTAAAGGGTAAAGCTACCATCATTCAATCAGATATATTTTTTTTTTTTACAAATCATTAAAAGTCATTGATGTAAATTATGTAAAAAGGCACAGTGACATAATTTACTAACTCATGATGTAAATACTAACATGTAGTATTCTTCAATGTTCACTTGACACAGGCGACTGCTGTCCACAATATCCGGTCTGCCTTTGAAGAGTCCCTGTCGTACTCTAACTACCATCCCAGCAAGGGCTACTGGTGGGAGTTCAAGGATAAGGACAACGAAGCAGGTGAGGCAAAGGTCAAAGGTCAAAGGGATCTAGTAACTTTGTTGACATGCGCAAAAACCGACAGAGGGTTGATGAAATGTGAATTACTGTGCTCTGATATGTCAGCTGAGTGATGTGTAAAAACATCCACGGTTAATGAATGGCATATGATTCAGTAATAAGCGAAAATGCCAAGTAGTATTTGCTAACTCACTGCGCTTACTTCGTACACAGTTATAATTATCCACTAGATAATAGATAATCTGAACACTTCAATGATAGATATCTTTATAACAGCAGAGAAATTTTAAAAACGAAAGCTGTTCCATGCTTCTATTGGTAATATGAATACAATGAGGTGTGTGAGAACCACTAAAGTTCAAAGCAAGTTTTGATGATTTTGACTATGTTACTAGATCCCTGTAAAGTGATCCATTTACTTTACAAGGTTTTTTCTAATGTGATAAATTGAGACTTCAATCATTTACATTCATTATACGATGTAGTGATAATAATATCCCTTATGCCAAAAGTCACCCCGGTTTACGGTACCTGGATGTGTCTTATGGAGCCAATGAAGCCATACAATTTTGGGGTCATAACCCAATGGTTTTAAGGATATTTGAAAAACAACCGGTGCAGCTCAGACCAAGGTAGACTTGGCATTAATATAGACTGTGCATATGTCATACGAAACAAACCTTTTCCCTCTTTAAAACTGCAGAAAATACTAAAAGGAAGAATTGCCCTATTCATTAAACAATGTTGTTATCATAATAGTCTTTCTTTTCTCCTGTTAAAACTGCAGAAAAGACAAAGAAGAAGAAGCCGAAAGAGGAGTTGAGCTCCATCTTTCAGAGGAAACGGGTGGATGTTCTGCTTGGTGATCTCTCACGCAAGTTCCCTTTTAAAGTCATTCAGGTGAGAAATATCCAAATGCAGTAATCATTGAAATACAGTCCGACCTGTCTTAGTGGTCACCTGTCTTTTAAACAAAAATAATTGTACTCTTGTATATTTGTTGCACAAATTGCACAAAATATACTTGTATATTTGTTTCACATGTACCTTTATAATGATTATCCAGGACTTAATCTCTGAAACTGTCAAGATCCCCTATACAAATGTTTAAATACATTAAATATTTACATGTGTTGAGCAACTATATGTATACTAAGTAAGTTTGTTTGTTTTGTTCTGTTTATTGAGGTTAGGGGCTGACGTAACTGCAGAATCAATTAAGCAAAATTAAGCCTGAAGTTAAATATATCATTCAAGGTCAATTATGGGGCCTTAGTGTAATTTTTTGGGCTGAAATGTTCAGGCTGAACCCATGTTTTTTATGTGTACTGAATCCGAGTTCTCCCCAAAGAAATTTCTTCATTAACTCCTTGAGTGCCAAGCTCACATTTTTGCGAAATACAATACACACAAATGCCATAGAGCATTACAATCCCTGGCACGTTAAGAGTTAACCCCTTGCCTATGGAAACTGGGTGGGCTTTGTATAAAGTCTATAGTGGAGATTTAAGAATCTCTCAGGGAACAGGTTAATAGCTTGAATCTTTGCCAATGTAATTTATCCTTTTAACCCGTTCAGGACGGACTGATTTTGCTACAACATGTATTCTCCATAGACCAAAGCCCAAATATTTTCGGGACCAGTCCTGAACGGGTTAAGACAGTGCCACATGACATGGATCTTGTTACCCTCAGGTCATAATTTTTTTTTAGCTTAAACATCTAGTTTTTAATACACAGAAGGCTTACATAAGCAGACTTGCCAACCGTTCCGTTTTTAACGGAATTGTCCCGTTTTTAAAGTTTTTATAGCCATAAAAAACGGAACGTTCCGATTTTGAAAAAAAAAAAAAAAAAAAAAAAAAAAAAAAAAAAAAAAAAAAAAAAAAAAAAAAAAAAATCGATTTTTTTTTTTTTTTTTTTTTTTTTTTTTTTTTTTTCTTCTCGGATATACATGTACCATCCGATATCTGTCCGTTTTGTCAATTGTAATCAGCAGGGCAGTGCCATGTTATCCTACAAACCGCTGTCAAGATGAAAGCCTTCAGATATCTCATCACAAATGATTCTTCTAAATTTGGCTCTTACCAGGTTTAATCTATTCATTAATCCTCTTACCATTTGTTTATTTGAACATTTTGTTACATGTAAAATACCTTTACTTTAGCAATAGATTGGCAGGGTTCAATGTGCCATTTTCTGACCGAATCTATAGAATGGGGAAGGAAAAAAAAAAAATAAAAAAAAATAAAAATTGATATATTTTATTTATTATTTTTTTTTCGGTTAACCGAAACCGTGAAAATGAAAACGTTTTTGCCGATGCCGGTCGGTTAACCGTCGTGTAACCGTTTCACTACAGCCCTAGTATGCACCAGATTGCACAATTGTAAGTCCAAAAATGCAAAAGCTCCCTACCGTGGGAGGGGGGACACCCCCCTCCCCCCCTCAGTCGCTCCGCTCCCTCGCAATCGGGTGTTCAGTTTTCTGACTTTCAAATGTTGGCAAGTATGCATAAGCACCATACATGTATGAAGGAAAGGTTTGGAGAGTCCTAAGAAGGACTATTGGTATTCCCTCTTGGGTGGTCCTAAAAAAGACTATGGTAGTCCAGGTAAGGACTGTTGGTATTCTTTCATCTGGAGTTTGCAGTTCTAAAAGAAAACTACAGTGCAGGTATGATTATTGTGACGAGAGGGAGGGTGGTAAGAGGGGCTCGATGTTTTGAACAGGTTGACTGTACGCCGTGACCTTCTGACAGGGTGCTACCGCAAGCCTACTACTGTAAACGTCGTTATTTTCGTGCTATTAATATTTCGCGCTGAGCAACTCAAAAACACATTCGCAGCTTTTTAACTTCGCGGCCAATCAAGTGTTCACACGCATTTCAAATTGCGCATCTATATTCGCGGGTTTTAATATTCGCGGACGCCGACTTCAGTGCGAAATAATAATAATAATGAAACATTTTTATATAGCGCATAACACAGAAGCAAAATTGCATGTCTCTATGCGCTTTACAGAACAGAATACAAAAGGAATGAAATCTGCGAACATAACCACGTTTACAGTATGTATTTACATCACCATGGAAACCAGTACTTATGAACAACAGCAAACATATTCTAACGCATTATAACTCTATTTTTGTTCTGCATTATTTGTCCTTCTTTCAGCCCAAGCCTGGGGAAAAGCCGATCCCCGTTGATGGCAGTGGCACGACTCCCGACAGCAACGTTGTGAGGCCAGTGGCCAAGGAAGAGATCAAAGAGGAGAACAACCAATCTCAGAACAATGCCAACACTGCAGTACCAGGTCCCTCAGTCCCAAGCATGGCCTCTGGTGTCAGTGGACTAAGTGGTGGTGGTGCTACTGCTGCTTCTGTTGGTGGTAGCAGTGTTGTAAGCAACAGTGCTGGAGTTGTTGCAGGTGGCAGTGGTGGAGGTGGAGGCGGAGGCGGAGGGGGCACCTTTTTTGCGAGTAGCGGGGGTCCATCCAGTGTCAAACCCTCTGTAGCCAAGAAGAGAAAAATCATGGGGAAATGATAGAGGCTGCCACACTTTACTATGCATTCATCATAGACTAAGTAGAGTGGAGAATTTGTGAGAGTGATATAAACACAACAAGGACAATGGTCAATTTGTTGCAGCTAGCTTTGTACGTGTGAAACATTCCATGGCCAAATTGATTCAAGATGCAAGTGGAGAGGAGATACAGAAGTGGTAGCATTCAGAGTGCTGCAGCTATTTTATTTAGCAACTCTGGTAGCCTGTCATGTCTGAAACCTTAAGTGACCTCAGAAAGAACAAGGCTGCCATACAATGCTAGAAACTTTTGCCTTGTGGACCAGTCGATCCAGTACAAACAAGATTTTTCAAATTCCAGTGGCCCGAAATCTGGATCTGGTGGCCCCAGACAAAGATAAAGGGCCAGTGGAATTGAGCATCAATAAAAGATTTGGAGGCCCAAAGCTAATTTATAGTGGCCCGGGGCTAGTGGGCCTGTGCTTATTTTGAGCATTGCTATAGGTAACTGAATCAGACAAGATAAGTCGGGATAAGAATTTGTGGTGAGATAGAAAGGTTGGAAATTGCAGCATTCTAGTTATTGCAGCTAGCATTGGCAAGCCATGGCAGTCTACCAGCGATGGCTCGAAAGAAGACAGCTGTATGCTGAAGATAATTGACTTTAGACAATCGTAGAGAGAAGAAATCATGGTAACATAGTAAAGATAGAAGCGACAGCATGTAAGTTGTTATAACCAGCGTCTTGTAAGCAGTCAAAGTCTGCCAATCATGGCTTAAAAGAAGACAGCTGCATGCTGTAGATAATTGATTTGAGATAACAGTTGAGAATAGAAGTCATGGTAGCATAGTAAAGACAGAATTGGTTGCATTCAAGTTGTTGTAGCCAGTTTCTTTACAAGCAGTGGCAGTCTGCCCACCATGGCTTAAAGGATGACAGCTGCATGCTGTAGATAATTGACTTGAGACAACAGTAGATGAAGTCATGGTAGCATAGTAAAGACAGAAGTGGTTGCATTCAAGTTGTTGTAGCCAGTTTCTTTACAAGCAGTGGCAGTCTGCCCACCATGGCTTAAAAGATGACAGCTGCATGCTATAGATAATTGACTTGAGACAACAGTAGATGAAGTCATGGTAGCATAGTAAAGACAGAAGTGGTTGCATTCAAGTTGTTGTAGCCAGTTTCTTTACAAGCAGTGGCAGTCTGCCCACCATGGCTTAAAGGATGACAGCTGCATGCTGTAGATAATTGACTTGAGACAACAGTAGATGAAGTCATGGTAGCATAGTAAAGACAGAAGTGGTTGCATTCAAGTTGTTGTAGCCAGTTTCTTTACAAGCAGTGGCAGTCTGCCCACCATGGCTTAAAAGATGACAGCTGCATGCTGTAGATAATTGACTTGAGACAACAGTAGATGAAGTCATGGTAGCATAGTAAAGACAGAAGTGGTTGCATTCAAGTTGTTGTAGCTAGTTTCTTTACAAGCAGTGGCAGTCTGCCCACCATGGCTTAAAAGATGACAGCTGCATGCTGTAGATAATTGACTTGAGACAACAGTAGAGAGAAGACATCATGGTCAAATTGTAATAGACAGAAGTGGCAGCATACAAGTTGTTGCAACAAACTTGTTGCAGGCAGTGGCCGCCTGCCAGGCATGAAACCCTTTACATGGGCAAGAAGCACAGGGGTAGTCACCGTGTACATCGATCTCCAGAAAGAAACAAGTTTGTTCAGGGGAGAAGAATAAATAGATCAGGGTCTGCTCGCTATTCATAAGGACCGCTTTTCATAATTTATGAAAGGGGTCATTATTCATAAGGGTAATTATTTATAAGGACCGCTATTCATAATTGAAGAAAAGGGTCGTTTTTCATAATGTAAGAAGAGGACCGCTATTCATAATGCAGCATGAGGGTTGCTATTCATTAGCTATAGGCCAGTGGAAAGAAGTGAGAATCATGTTAAATTGCGAGTGTCCATTGATCATTGCTGAGGAAATGTTTGTGGCTCTGTTGCTATCAAGTGCAGAAACCATTTACTATCAGTCTGAGACAAGGCCAAAGTGTGTGTATATGATATAGGTTCTTCTCAGAGAATCAGAACAAAAACCTATAAGTATGAGTAAATTAATTTCAAAGCACACAGTCAAAGTATTCATGGCAGTCACCTGTCTATAACAGCAAACCTGCCTATAGTGGTCACCAAGTCTCCCCCTTCAAAGAAAAAAAAAATAAATGTTGTAACCTGTCTATAGAGATCACCTGTCAACAGTGGCCACTTTTCTTGTTTCCGTAGGTGGTCACCATACACAGGTTTTCCTGTATTTGGATGTAAGAATGTATCAAGAACATTATGAATACCTTTCATACATCTAGTCCAAATTAAGTCCTGAACATGGCTCCCATTGTTTGGCTACAGTGGTGATGATGGTGCAACATATTTCTGTGTGGGTTGTACAAATGACATCTTATCAAGGGGGAAAATAAATGTTATTAATATTTGTTTATCACTTTTGGATTATAAAAAAGGGGGAAAAAGGAACAGCTTGTGAATGACTGGACAAATATGTATTGCACAGGAGTGACCAGACGAGAATTCCATATTTACTGGTTTTAATAAAGGTTAGCAGCTGTATTCCATGTTTATACATTCGATATTCTAATAAATACAACACTGATATAAAGAAATACAAATACCTGTCTGAATATTCATTTGTATATTTCATCAGAATTACATTAATCTGTTCTCTTCTAGATTTTGCAATACCCATAGAATTAAAACGGGACCCACCAGGTTTTTGCTAGTGTTTTCTGTAATTTTGATTTCATTTACATAATTGGTATTCCATCTTGTTTTCTTGTATTGCTTCTTAAAATAACACAAGACTGAAAAAGATGTAACACATGTTCAGAATGTTGGGGGTGGGGGGGGGGGGGGGGGGGGGGGGGGGTGGCACACCTTATGTATTTCTTTTTTTTCTTCACAAATTTCCCCCTTATGTTTATTATTGTTTTAACCCCTGCACCCTCGCCCCGTAGCTGTGCCACTGGCCTCCATAGAGGGCTGAACTACAGAATTCAAATAATGACTGCTAAGAATGCCAACAGTTTAGAAGACAATAAGCACTTAGCTAACGACACAAACAAAGTGTACATTGTTTGCTTATTTATGGGTATTAATTGATAGATACAGACAATGACATGTTTCTATGAATTATTTTGTATTCTGTGTGAGCAAATTTGTGTGGATGCCCCCTACTGACCCTGTTTGTTAAATTTTCAGAAAGGAAAAAACATAAGAATTTTGATTGCAGAGAAGTTGGAAAAGGAAGATAAAACTGGTTTCCCCCAACAACAAAAACATGAAAGATGATGTGTCCATGAATACATATGTGGTTGTTTGGTCTGTGAGCAATTTGTGTGTTTGTGTATAATGTGGCTGTGTGTGTGCGTGTGTGCGTGTGTGCGTGTGTGCGTGTGTGCGAGTGTGCGTGTGTGCGTGTGTGCGTGTGTGCGTGTGTGCGTGTGTGCGTGTGTGTGTGTGCATGTGTGTGTGCATGCGTGTGGGTGTTTGTCTATTTATGTATGTAAACATGAAAGATGATGTGCGGTGAATATAATGTGGTTGTTTGGTCTGTGTGTGTTTGTTTACGTTTGTTTGTGTGGTTGTGTATATTAGTGTGTGGAAGGGATGACGAACATACACTAGCAACATACACTCTAGCAAGCGAGTAGAAATGCATACTTTAACAATTTTAGATACAGTGGAACCTTGTATTAAACGAGGAGTTTGGGACCGTGACACTTACCCTGCATCGGGTATCTTGTTATATCAGGGTAAAAAAAATAAAAATAAATAAAGAGCCTGTATAAGTACCTTGTTATAAGAGGTTTTTGTTTATAATAAGTGCTCTTTATAACGAGGTTCCACTGTATAGACGTATATCCTGTTTAATAACTTGATTTAATAATTGCCAAGTATTTTTAAAGGGATCTCTAGTAACCTAAGTTGTCAAAAACCTCAAAACTAACTTGGAACTCTAGCGGTTCTCAAGTACCTCATGGTATTCGTATTACCAATAGAAGCATGAAACAGGTTTTTTTCTTCTAATTTTCCTTTCGTTATTTACGATATTTACGATTGAAGTGTTTGGATTTTTAATCATCCACTGAAAGTTATAACTGTTTAAAGTCAGTGCAATGAGTTAGCGAATATCACTTTGTAATATTGTATGCAATCACTTTGCGCTCAATACTCGGCAATATAACATCAATTTAAAGTGAAATTTTCACACATTACTTTGTGGACATATCATATCACAAAAATGCCCGTTTTATCAACCGCTCATCACTTATTGCACCTTTTCTGGGATGGTTTCTAACAATGTTAACTATATTAACGCGAATAGCACGTGCTACGAGTTTTCTGCACTATTGCTAGATAATTTTTTTATTTTGTGGGGAAGCTCGAAGGATATGGGAAGCTTTAGTGCAACGTTATAAGTTGGATGAAATTAGAAATTTGGAGTGGCGAGATTTATTTGTTGCATTGGCAGGTAGTTCACATAGAATAAAAATGTGTAATACTATAATTTGTATGGTAAATTGTGTTATATTTATGTCAACATCAGGGGGGCAAGTCAAAACTTTAGAAAAATTGAAGAAAACTATTTTGAATAATAGGGATGAGGAAAAGAAAATAGCCACTAGAATGGCCATGCTGGGGCTACATCTCGAAAAGTAGGAGCAGCTTAATTTTAATTAGGATTCATTTCTCTCTCCTCCGTGAGCGTGTTATTTAGACCGTGTGTCTAAATTTAACAATAGATGGCTACTCATTTGAAAGGAGAGATGGAGATTGTCAAGGAGGTGGAATAGGTTTCTACATTAAGTCATCAATATGTTATTCACGCCGCAGAGATCTTGAATGTGATGATATCGAAGTCATGTGGGTAGAAATCAGAATACCAAACTCAAGATCTTGGCTAGTAGTCTATCGTGCTCCAAGCTCCCACGTTGATTTTTTAAATAAATTAGAAAGTAATGTTGAAAATGTGTACAGTGTAACACATAATATTGTTCTTACTGGTGATTTGAATTGTAATGTATTGACGGATAACCCCTTACATCAGAAGCTGAACTCAGTACTATGTTTAATTTAAAGCAATTCATTAAATGGCCCAACTCGTGTGACACCAAATAGTACCTCATGCATTGACTTGGTTTTTGTATCAGCATTTAAAGAAGATATACAATCCGGCATAATCCCAGTCGGACTTAGTGATCATTCACTTGTTTTTATTAATATGAACAAATATGGTTCAGTGCAAAACGATAGTAAGTCAATTCAGGAGCTTTAAACGATTTAATGTTCCTGACTTTGTTAGGGAAGGTGAATCCCTTTTCGGGGATGATTTTTAGAATGCACATGATGTTAACTATTTGTGGAAACATTTCAATGATGCCTTTATAAAACGTTGTGATAAATACGCAACCTATGTGTCAGTTAGAAAACGGGCTAATGGAGCACCATGGTTGACGGATTAATTTTTAGATCTATCTAGACAACGTGACTTTTTGAAACGTAAATTTTATGAAACGAAAATTATAGTATTTGGTGCGATTATAAACGCGCACGAAATAAAGCAAATCATTTCGGTAAACGCTTAAAGAAAGAGTATTATATTGAGTTATTTGAAAATAATATTGGTGATACAAATCGTACGTGGAAAACTTTGAAAAAATTGTAAAGCCAGACTAAGTCTGCAAATTGTCTATTAACAGAAGACAATGATATATCTAATGCTTTCAATGAATAATATTTTGTCAAATATACAATAGCAATACAGTTGAGCGTGATGACATTGATCAAGTAACTAACTCTACCTTTCAATTTAAGAAGATTACGGACGACTTTGTCGTTAAAGAACTACGTTACCTTTCAGTCTGTCAGTGCGTATGTCAAGTGGTCTTGATTATTCACCCTCGTTTATTGAAAGAATCAGCAACATTTATAACTAAACCTTTAACCCACATCTTTAACGCAACAATCACTTCAGGATCCATACCAATGGAATGGAAAAGGGCTAAAGTTACCCCATTTATAAATCCGGTGATAAGGATCAAACAAGCAATTATAGGCATATTTCTGTTTTGTGTCATATAATGAAAATACTTGAAATGCTGTTCACGCTCAACTGTGTGATTATTTTACAACCAATGATTTGTTAAGCCAATGTCAATTTGGCTTTCGTCCTTACATTCAACGACAACAGCATTGATTGATGTTAAAGGTAGTGTTGAGTATTGGTATTTCCCGAAGTGCCCCCGATATTTTTTTGTGAGATAATGAAAAACTGACTGTCAAATTCGAAAGAACATACAATTTTAATGACAGAGTAAACTTTATTTTATCAAAATCGGTTCAGAAACGGCTGAAATATCCATAAATATATTTTTATTCAAAATGTTCTTCACCGGCAATCACCGGGCGATATTTAGACTTTTTAGAAAAATTTCCAAAAATGCTCGAAGACTACTTTGAAAAAAATCAGAATAGGTTTTTAAAAAGTAGTTGATGATATCTCTATTGAATCATTATTTTAACAAAATTGATATTAAATGCACAATTTTGTATGAAAAAAGGCTAAAACCGATGATTTTTTTAAATAGCACCCTACTGAGTTGTAACGGCTCTTTTTTTTAATGATAACAGGGGTTTTACTTAGTCGTTTGTAATTGTGTATGCTTTTCGAGCATGCTGAATTTATAACTATTACTTTGTACCGTAATGGTGCAGGTTTTGGTTACTAAAGTTAAGTTTGACCAATACTCAACTATCCCTTTAATGACTATTTATTTAATAATATTGATAATGGGTATATAACTGGAGCTCTATTTCTTGATTTTAAAAGAGCGTTTGATTCTGTGAATCAAATCATAGCATTTTATTGAATAAATTAGAAAGGTATGGTATAGGCCTATGTGGTTCTAATTTAGCATGGTTCACCAATTACATATCGGACAGAAATCAGTGTGTTTGTTTTAATGGAAAACTATCAAGCTTTCGAAACGTTAAAATGGGTATCCCACAGGGGTCAATTTTGGGTCCATTGTTGTTTGTTGTCCTTATAAATTATATTTGTGATTTGTTATATTCTGACCGAAATAAATTAATTCTCTATGCTGATGACGCTGCCCTATTTTGTAAACGTCGAGATTATATATCCGTCCAGACGAACTTGCAAACTGAATTTAATAGAGTTATGCAATGGGTACAGAAAAATGATTTACAGTTAAATACGAAATAAATGTCAAGTTATGTTGTTTGGCACACATACAAAAGTACACAAAAAACAAATTGTGCTTGAGCACGAATATGTTATTATTGAACAGGTAAAGCAGTTTAAGTATTTAGGGATTGTACTTGATAATACTCTCAAGTTTGATAAACACATTGATTTGATATGTGCAAAGCTAGCTAGAACTATTGGGAATATTGGACAAATTAAGAAATATTACCGAAAAAAGTTTTGATCCTGCTGTATAATGGTTTAATTCTTCCACACATTGATTATGGTTTGATAATATGGGGAAACTCAGCTAAGTTCTTGATTTTGAAAATACAGCGTCTTCAAAATAGATACGCTCGTTTCATTCTTAATGCGGATTATCTAACACCTCATTTGTTAATGTTTGAAACAGTTAAATTGGCAATCTGTCTTACAAAGAGTTAATTATCAATTTTGTTTGTATATGTTTAAAGTTATAAATGGACTTTCACCAGATTATTTGAAAATTATGATAATCTTTAGAACTCCGCATATCTTACAAGATATGCCATTGATAATCCCCTATATGTAATCAAGCCAAACAAAGAATATAATAATGAAAATGTCGTTTCAGTATTTAAGTTCGATAATTTGAAATAATCTTCCACTTTGTATTACAAATACCACATCAATTTCCTCTTTTAAAAGGCAATGTAAATTATTATCATTAATTGATCGCATCTAATTATCATTATTTATTTCCTTGTACACATTTAGCAGTAAATATTTTACACACTATTACACACAGTTCCCATTTTGAGTAAAAGTAATTTTTTCCCCCTCTTTTTTCTTCTTCTTAGTTTGTTTTTGGATGAAAGTAGTTGTTAGTTATCTCTGGTTTCTTAATTGTTTTATTTATGTATTTGTAATTCATTTGTATTGATTTTCATTGTGTTTGCGTTTTGTTTGTATTCAAAAGTGTACATTGTATTGTTTTTAATTGTATGCAGGGCCCCTTGGTAGATCAGTTGTTTAACTGAAAGGTCAACCCTGTTGAAATAAAACATTAATAAATAAATAATAAATAACTCTTGCAGCCTGGTTAATTTACTTATTTTATATGTAAATTAGTTGAGTAGGTGAGTAGATATCCATTGAGTGAGTAGTGTTTGTGTGTGAATGTGTGCGTGTCGCACGCGAGTATGCGTGCGTGTGAGTGTAAGTGTGAGTGTGAGTGTTTAGGGGGGGGGGGGGGGGGAGGGGAAGGGCTTTGCTCTTTTATTACAGAGTAACCCCCAATTTGTTTTATTATTATTTTAGTTTAAAGGGATGCCTGTAAAGAGTCTAACTCCACGCAAATTACTACTTGGAGCTTCCTCGTATAGCGTGTTGTTTAGCTTATGGTAAGAGAAGAATTAAATAGGGTTAGATTTTTTTCAAATGCCGATATCTATCATTCAGCTCAAGAGCGTTAATGAACGGTCATAAACCTCATAAGCGTCATACAGTAATTCGTTGTAAAAGCTGACGCATATTTTCGATTTTTTAACCAGGAAAGCAGTGTTCTTTTTCAATGAAACTTTCACTTTCACACATCATTTGGACATAACTACAATGATTTTGGTACAGGATTGAAGTCTCAAGTGTCAACTTGGGCAATATCTGACACTTTACAGGTTAACCTTTAAGAATACAATATACAAATGTTTTTTTTTTGTTCATGAATATTTAATGATGTAAACATTTGTATCAGTGCGCTTAATCTGATATTATTTGTCAGATTTATTTGAAATGTGTAAATGTTAATGTTATTTAGATGTTCATCCGTATGTAATTACGAATTGCAATTTCATTTGGAGGAATAAAAACATGAAGAAAAAAAATCCGTGACGTCACCAGTTGTCTCTGGTCTACAATGACCCTCATCGCTTACAACGTGGATTATAATGAAAACAATGCACCCTCTAAGAATTTAGCTGGAAAGAAGTTTATTCATCATATTTTATCAATTGATACTTAATATAAATTGCATTTCATGAATAGTAGAAGTTATAATAACTCTTACTATTTTCAATAAATTTCCCTAAAGTCTATAAACTAACGAAAATCAACATACGATTGTCTCCGCTTCATCAGATACCATATAAATGAGTACACCTAGGGGTAGGATTTGATCAAACATTTCTTCTGTTTAAAAAAGAAATGGTCACCACTTAATTGGGTACATAGGCTGTTAAAAGGTAATAAGTGGAGACTAGTACAGTAACTTATCTTTGAATTTACCTAAGGTAAAATACCTTAGGCTTAAAATGACATTTTCACCTGGATGTGGAAACCCGAATCCTCTATCATTTTACTAGATCTAAATGGAAAAGTTAGTCATGTCCATTATAACGTGAACTTTATTATCAATAATAATTTTCGGCAGAGCATATAAAACAATGTTGAATAAAGTCGTTGAATCGATACACCATTTGTATTCTAATGGTTACCTTGATATTTCTAACGCTTTTTTAAAAAGGGGGAACCGTGGTTTTAATACTAAGTCGGAGAATAAAATGTCGAACACCATCTTAACTTTAGCCTTGTGTGGAGAGACTATTATTATGAGAACCAATTAACTCGATTCCGTTCAGTACAACGGTTTATTTCTACACATTTCTACGTATCTACAATTCTGACTCAAATAGTTTCGATAGTATTAGAATCAAGCTGCAAAATAGATTATAGCGATTAAGTAGTCCCGTTCAAGTAAGTGCTGCAATGAACGTGACATGTTGATTGCTCAATCACCAATAGTTTAACATTGTGCGATGCAAGTAGATCAAACAAAGAATCATAATAATGTAGATACAATTGATGCGGCGCGTGAAATTTACTTTCAGGTGAAACAAGCTACGTTTCCTGGCCGGTGGGTCATTGTCCGAACATGTTCAAAGCCCGGTTGGTCATCGTCGGTCATTGCTCACCCGTACTCAGTTCAAGGCAGGGTTGGGGATGGCGCGATAGAAAAGGGAGAATCCCGTTTTGTAGACGTAGGCGTCGGTGGTGAAGGTCAAGGTGACTTTGTTGGCTGTTGGGATACGATAGGTTTTTGTCGTCCCTTGGAGCCTTCCAGACTATTTCAGACAAAACATTAACAAAATAATGATTAATGAATACTAGATAAATTAACAAAGGAACAAAACATAATACAAATAGAAGTGTATGTAATATGTATTTTCATTATTATAAACCCTTTGGAACCAGTGAAATTTACTTGTTATTTTTCAATTTCGAGGAATATACAATTTTGTGTGCCACATGCACACTCTGTTACAATCTATTACAACAAAATGGTACGTTAGTGTTCTCTAATTGTAATTAGAGAGTTTACGGTATATAATATAAGTAAGCTCTTAAATTCGTATGACATTTGAACGCGGAAGTTACATTTCAAAATGTCAACCTGTTACTGAATCTTTAAACTAGATTGAAATTGCTAGGCGTGTATTGTGCATTGTGCGCAAGGTGTCCGCAAGACTGCACTGCGCATCTGTAGCCCATTTCATAAAACTGTTGCAATTGTTGTAACTGTCCAATTAGTGTAACTACCATGGCAACAGCTGCAGTGGTCCATGCTGATTGGCTGTTGACCAAACAGCTACAATAATTGGGCACTTACAACAATTGCAAGTTTTTTTTAATGAAATGGGCTACAGATTTAAGTATCCTAACCACCTTATCAATTTTAGCCCCCCCCCCCCCCACCCCCTCACACACACACAAAAGAAAATTGCATTTTCTGTATAGTTCGTATATGGGAAAACAATATGAAAGTTTCGTAAGTAAAGGCACCAGGCAAAGAACAACACCTGTGTGTGGACAGGCGCGCCGGAAGCATTTTTTTTGGGGGGGGGGGGGGGGGGGGGGGGGGGGGGCAAAACCCTAAGGGGACTCACAATTTGTGGTGTGTTGGGGCTCATGCCCAACCACACTCACGGGGTTGCTAGAGATAAGAGTGAGACATTGCGAGGGAGTGAAGCGACCAAACCCGATTGAGCGATGTGACTGAGCGGGGGAGCACGGTAGGAAGCTTTTGCATTTTTGGACCTTGAAATTGTGCAATCTGGTGCATACCTAGATAGGAAATTCGGGCTTAAGATTAACTATATCTGGGAAAGCGTGCTATGATTTGATCGAACCAGGAATTTAAAACATATTTTCACGAAGAAAAACAAATAATTGACACACTTATAAATATGGCACATTATGTATATTGATTCCAACACATAACGTACAGCCAGGAATGAGTCCCGAGGAGCGAAGCGACCGAGGGTTGGGGTAGAGCCAGAGGGGGAGGGTTTGGGAGGGGTATCCCCCTCCACGGGGAAATTTAGCATTTATATACTTAAAATGGGTGCAATTTGGTGCATGTCACACAAGCAGCCAGAGCTATGCCAGTCTACACGGGACTACTTGGCCCGGTACAAAAAAGGTACTCACCCCAGACCATACGCAAGTTACACAACATACTGAGATAATCTGTTTGCGCGCGAAGCGCGCAGCGAAAACTGAACATATATGTTTAAATTATTGTTTAACATTAGAATTAACAAGGTCTCGGCTTATACATTTTATTTATTTATTTTTATTTTTTCATTTTTATTTTTTATTTTTATTTTTTATTTTTTTTTTTGGGGGGGGGGGGGCGGGAGGCTTATTGGTGGGGCAAAAAACGCGTTTTGCCCCCCACTTTTTGGGACATGGGGGGGGGGGGGCGACGCCCCCCTGCCCCCCCCCCCCCCCCAACATTTCCGGCACAAATAGATACCCAACATTTTGCAAACGGTTGTGTAATTTGTAACATTATTCATTACCACCACTTACGGAACGCGCCAAACGTTTGCAAGTGCGCCAGTTCTATTCACGCGCTACTTTGGAGACAATAGAATCACGAACGATGCGTTCGTAGTAGACAAAAGGTAGTCTCTGTTTGTATACCCATTAACACATGTTGTAGTATGGTGATGCTTTTTTTAAATGTATAGATTTTTTCTAGAAACATATTTTCTGTACTCTTTGGTGGAATGTGACTACTAAAAGGGAAATGCCAGGGAGTCGGAAACGCCCCACCCCCTAAAAATGAAATGTACGCTCTCATTTACCAACCATGTGAAAGAATATAGTTTTACTAATATGGGATTATACAAATTTGGCCAACAAACTGCCTACTAATTGATATATTTGCCAAAATACAAAAATTGATGCGCTGCGGATAGATATCGCCAACGCGGAATCGCGCATACGCTACGTGCATTATTGACCACGTGCGTTCGCTATACCGCTTGTCCCCAGCTTGTCGATATCTCCAGTCCAGCGCTAGCGGCACGGACAGGTGCGAATGGGCCGTGGATTTATCATTTCACGGGCGGGTATTGGGTATTTCTGCATTTAACGCATCGTTAGGTTCGGATTTTACCACACAAGCCCTTTTTAGATACTTATTCAACAATATTGATCATTTATAAATATTTTCTGTAACTTTCCCCAAACTGTTATTCATCTTTAAAGTATTACCTTTTATTTTTAGGAATATTATTTTGGGGTGGTGGTACACTTTATTAAGTCTAGTAGGTTGGAATATGAAATGAAGGTTATAGATCAAACTTCTACATGTATGTCTACTTACCCCCGGACGATTATCACCCTAGGACAATTCCCCCCAGATAACTACCACCCGGACAATACCCCCTAGGACAATTACGCCCTAGATATTACCACAGGATAATTACCCATAAGACAATTACCACCGAGAGAAGGGGAGGGGGGGGGGGGGGGTAATTGGAGGAGGATGATTGACTTGGGGAATTATAGGGGGTGATTTTCCTTGGGGGGTTATTGTCCGGGGGGGGGGGGGTTATTGTCCGGAGAGTAAATGTCTGGAGGTTTGTCTGAGAGTATTTGACTATGTAATGGGGTCATTGTCTTGGGCGTGGGGTTAATTGACCAGGGGTTATTGTCCTAAGGGGTTATTGTCTTGACTTGGGGGTATTTGTCCTATGGTGGTATTTGTCTGGGGGTAAATGTCTTGGAGGTACTTGTCCTAGGGGGTAATCGTCCGGGGATAATATTTGGGGGAGGGTGATCGTCTGGGGGTTATTATCCAGGTGGTAGTAATCCGGATACGTGAAAGGAACATTTTACTTTAGGTTGACACCGGCAGTTAACATTAATTATTATATTCCCCGATTGGTTTTCATTGTTATTGTAAATGTATGATGGTCTCAAGACCACAATTTAGCAGTCTCGAGCATCATTACCGATTTTTCATTTTCGACCTTTGAAAATGTTGAAGGTACTTGGTATTGGCTTCGAAAATTTTCTACGACTATCCCTCGACAATTTTGGACTGGTCCTGGTCTCGGCCTCGAAAAATTTGGACCGGCCCTGGTCTCGGTCTCAAAAATTTTGAAGATACTTGGTCTCGGCTTCGAAAATGTTCTATGACTACCCCCCACCCCCCCCCCCCCCCCCCCCCCGCTTACCGGATTCTGGTCCTGACTAATTTGGACCGGTCCTGGTCTCGGCCTCGCAAATATTTGACCGGTCCTGGTCTCGGTCTCGACATTTTTGCACTGGTCCTGGTCTCGGTCTCGAAAATTTAAAAGGTACTTGGTCTCGGCTTCGAAAATTTTCTACGACTACTGCCTCCCCCCCCCCCCCCCCCCGCTGACAGAAATTTGGCTGACGAAATAACCCCCCCCCCCTTGAAAAAATCCTGGGTACGCCACTGTGCTATATTATGTAGTTTTATATAGGGAATCACTCCTCTCTCAAGCCATTGGCTTTTTTATGTGATTTCCTGACACATTTTACCATGAAAATATTGAACCTTTTATATGAGAAATAAATAAATGTATGGATGATGCATTCATCCGAAGTAAAAGTGACTAATTCCGAACCAATATAAAGTATTACTTACTTAAATGTAGATGTGCCCAAATCGGTCGTCAGGCAGTCATAGCTACAACCATTGTTTGGATCACTCTCGATGTCCACGGAGAGGAACGTCAGTTCGACGAGCTCGTCATCGTCGACCTCGATGGTGTACGTGCAGGTCGCTCTGTTCGGATACGAATTCGGATAGTTCGGCGACGCCAGCTCTCCCCAGTCCCCATCGAACTCGCCGCCACAGCTGCCCGTTGGTTGCTGCACGACGTTTACACAAACCATGAAACCAGTTTGCTCGACGTACGCATCCGAACGGAAGACGATGTTCATCGTGTTGGACAGCGACAAGAATGTACCCCTATCGCGCCTTGTGGAACCACACAGCCTGTGGCGAGATACAGGGATGGGTAAGGAGGGGGTGGGGAGAGAAATGGAAGTGTCACATTATAAACGATTAAGCTATTGTACATTTGTAATTTATGTACAAATTGTTTTGATCCGAAACACCAAAACCGTTAAAAACATATTCAGCTAATATATGGAAGAATGTGGACCTAAATAATTCGACACATCTTGGAAACAAAATATGACACATCTTTCAAAAAAGGAGAGAGAAATTTTACAGAGAAAAAAGCTTACCTCCTCGGAAGAGAGTAGCCCAGGTCAATGGTCAGCGAATCATATTCGCACTCGTCTACTTTAGGACTTTCTTCGATGTCGAGGTGGACGATGGTGAGTAGAAGGCGTGTTCCGGAAGGAGCGGTCATTCTGTGGGCCATATGCATGTTGCCACCGTACTTGTTGGGATAGTTGGGTGATGTGATGATCTTACTGCACTTCATTGCTTCTGGATACGGACAGATATCCATTAAAGGGATCTATTAACTTTGTTGGCATGTGCAAAAAAAATTGCAAATGGTTGAGTAAACATGTATTTCTGTTACAGTATCTGATTATGTCCACTGAGTATGAGTAAAAATTGGTACTGAATGTCATAATGACAGAGTAATGAGCGAAAACGAAAATTGATATTCGCTAACTCATTTCACTGACTTTGAATGCAGGTATAGTTTCCAGTAGATAATTATAAATATGTACACTACAATCACACGTTTCTTTATAACGGAAGAGAAATTTGAAAAATGAAAAATGTTCCATATTTCTATTGTTGATGCGAATATAATGAGGTATGTAAGTACTGCTAGAGTTCCGAGTAATATTTTGAAGAATGTGGCAATGTTACCTGATTCACAAATAAACGTTATTTCTTTCAAACATAATTAAATACAGTATATAATAATTAATCATATATTCTTCTATCAGCAGCCTCAGTTGTCGCTTTAGGGAACAACAGCAACAACGATAACAATATTGATACAAAAAATGATAATAATGATATGAATTATAATATCAATAATAATAAAAGTTATAATAATACTAATATAATTATTGATCACTACAAAATTAATTAAGGTCTTCTCAGCTTCAATGTGAACGGAATCCATGCAATATTTTTTGAATTATTACCGAGAGTTTATTAACACCCAATATAAAGACAGGAAGACTTCTTGGTAGAGTGCAATGGTCATCATACCGATCTGTAATGAATTGTCTTTATCGAAAGTAAGGAGAAAAATACGTGTGTGTGTGTGTGTGTGTGTGTGTGTGTGGGTGTGTGTGTGTGTGTGCGTGTGTGTGTGTGTGTGTGCGTGTGTGTGTGTGTGTGTGTGTGTGTGTGTGTGTGTGTGTGTGTACAGTGGTATGTTAAGGAAAACTCTTTCAAAACAATTAAAATTAAAATTACTATAAATAATTCTGTATAGCACAAAGACCATTATCCGCTGAGTATTTAGTCCAAATGCTTCTTAAAATTGTTCTCCTTTCATTTAATCCACATAAGTACTTGGGGAAACTTCCCCTTTAAGTTTATTCATGACAGTCATCCTGAAATTTATTTGTGAATACCTTTTGTCGTTGTAGTCGGTTGTTTTGTTGTTGCAGCGGCTTTAGTCGGTTGTGCTATTGTGGTTGCGGCTTCAGTTGATTGCACTGTTGTGGCGGCAGCTTTAGTTGTTTGTGCTTTGGTGGTAGCAGCTTTAGTTGGTTGCGATGTTGTGGTAGCGGCATCAGTTGGTTGCGCTGTTGTGGTAGCTGCTTCAGTTGGTTGTGCTTTAGTGGTAGCAGCTTCAGTTGGTTGCGCTGTGGTGGTAGCAGCTTCAGTTAGTTGTGCTGTTGTGGTAGCGGCTTCAGTTGGTTGCGCTGTTGTGGTAGCAGCTTCGGTTGGTTGTGCTGTTGTGGTAGCGGCTTCAGTTGGTTGCGCTGTTGTAGTAGCTGCTTCAGTGGGTTGTGCTTTTGTGGTAGCAGCTTCAGTTGGTTGCGCTGTGGTGGTAGCAGCTTCAGTTAGTTGTGCTGTTGTGGTAGCGGCTTCAGTTGGTTGCGCGGTGGTGGTAGTGGCTTCAGTTGGTTGCGCTGTTGTGGTAGCGACTTCGGTCGGTTGCACTCTTGTGGTAGCAGCTTCAGTCGGTTGCACTGTTGTGGTAGCGGCTTCAGTTGGTTGCACTGTTGTGGTAGCAGCTTCAGTCGGTTGTGCTTTTGTGGTAGCGGCTTCAGTTGGCTGTGCTGTTGTGGTGGCAGCTTCGGTCGGTTGCACTGTTGTGGTAGCAGCTTCAGTCGGTTGCGCTGTTGTGGTAGCGGCTTCAGTTGGTTTTGCTGTTGTGGTAGCGGCTTCGGTTGGTTGTGCTGTTGTGGTAGCAGCTTCAGTTGGTTTCACTGTTGTGGTAGCGGCTTCAGTTTGTAGCACTGTTGTGGTAGCGGCTTCAGTCGGTTGTGTTTTTGTGGTAGCGGCTTCAGTTGGCTGTGCTGTTGTGGTGGCGGCTTCGGTCGGTTGCACTGTTGTGGTAGCAGCTTCAGTCGGTTGCGCTGTTGTGGCAGCGGCTTCGGTTGGTTGTGCTAATGTGGTGGCAGCTTCAGTTGGTTGTGCTGTTGTGGTAGCGGCTTCGGTTGGTTGTGCTGTTGTGGTGGCAGCTTCAGTCGGTTGTGCTGTTGTGGTAGCAGCTTCAGTTGGCTGTTCTGTTGTGGTGGCAGCTTCAGTTGGTTGCACTGTTGTGATAGCGGCTTCAGTCGGTTGTGCTTTTGTGGTAGCGGCTTCAAATGGCTGTTCTGTTGTGGTGGCGGCTTCGGTCGGTTGCACTGTTGTGGTAGCAGCTTCAGTCGGTTGCGCTGTTGTGGTAGCGGCTTCAGTTGGTTGTGCTGTTGTGGTAGCGGCTTCGGTTGGTTGTGCTGTTGTGGTGGCAGCTTCAGTCGGCTGTGATGTTGTGGTAGCAGCTTCGGTTGGTTGTGCTGTTGTGGTAGCGGCTTCGGTTGGTCGTGCTGTTGTGGTGGCGGCTTCGGTTGGTTGTGCTGTTGTGGTAGCGGCTTCGGTTGTTCGTGCTGTTGTGGTGGCGGCTTCGGTTGGTTGTGCTGTTGTGGTAGCGGCTTCAGTTGGTTGCGCTGTTGTGGTATCAGCTTCAGTTGGTTGCGCTGTTGTGGTAGCGGCTTCGGTTGGTTGAGCGGTAGTTGCAGCGGCTTTAGTTGTTTGTGCTTTGGTGGTAGCTGTTTTTTCAGTGGGTGCTGTCGGTGCCTGGATCGTGTACGAGGCACGGAATCCTTCCGCTGTTGTTGTCTCGTCCGAGTAGAACCAAATGACGAGCTCGTCCTCAGCTTCGATGACACCAGGAGAGGCGCTGCCGCAGTACTTCTCGCCACCGTACCGGGGATCGTCGATGTTGATCTGCACATAGTCCCAGCACTTCGCGCGTTTAGTATCATACGATTCCAGATGGAAAGCATCGAATGTTACGGTTATTTTACTTCCGGGTTCACCCTTTAATGGAAAAGTGAGGGAGAAAAAGTATGTTTGTTATAGGCCTTTTAGAAAATTACATTAATATATTAATTGAATAGTTTACTAAATATCATGTACTTCAAGGATGAAAAAACAACATCCTATGCGAGATATAATATCGCAGGACTTGGTGCGATGAATTTGTTAAACAAGTAACAAGTAAGCTATGCATTTCTTGTCTGAAATAAATGTTTGGGTTTTCCTTTTTTAAGGGGGAGGCGGGCAAGCAAAGAGTTAACATAAAGTATACAAACCTTAATGTAGTAGAGCTTTCCCTTGTTTATGGGGTAGTTTTCGTTGGTAGAATCAATAGGAGACTCGATAATACCCGACTCATCAGTTAAGGTGATTGTTTCAACTGAAAGAACAAATAAATCGTTAAAAGATCACCTCGTATATTGTTATTCATATATTGCACTATTGCAAGATATTGTATATAAAGTTTGCCGTACATGAAAGGGATCTAGTAACTTTGTTGACATGTGCAAAAAGTAAAGAATGGTCGATCCAATGTGTTTTGCTGAGATCTGATAGGTCCACAAGGTAGTGTGTGAAAATTTCACGTTAAATGGATGTTTTATGGCTGATAAAGTGATATTCAATAACTCACTGTACTGACTCTATACACGGTTATGACTATCCAGTGGATACAATCCGAACACTTCAATCGTAAATATATTTTTAACGAAAGGAAAATTTGACAAACCGAAACCTGCCCCATGATTCAATGCTTCTATACGAATTCAACAAGGTATGCGAGAACCGCTATATTAATATTATTCTAGATTTATATAGCGCCTGTCACGTTTGATAATCATCTTTAAGCGCTTTACAATTATATTATTACCCCAGTCATCGGATACCTTCTACAATCAATCCAACACACAGTGCAGGTTTTCCACTCCATGGGGAGCATTCCAGACAGGTAACTTTGTGGGCGCACATAATGCTAAGGAACTATACGTTCCATCCTTCCGGGTATACCCATTTATACACATGGGTGGAGAGCAGCTAATTGATACATTTTCTTGCTGAAGGAAAAACGCGATGGGCATAGTCTGGGTTTGAACTTGGGACCTCACGATTGGAAGGCACCCGCTCTACCGATCTTGCCACACCACGTCCACGAATTATAGAGTTCCAAGTAAGTTTTTGGGGTTAGGACAATATAACTAGATGTCTTTAAAGTTGTGAATTAAAAAAAAAATGTTTTAATCGATTTAATTTTCTTTATTACCGTCCACTTTGACTAAAAGGGGAACAATAATGATATATTTCTTTATGTGAACCATGACATAATGCATATTTTAAAAATATATATACGTTTCTCTAGTGTAGTTTTCAAGGGCTCTGGGCGCTATTCATAAGGGTGAACTTTTCATGAGGGTCAGTATTCATAATTTACAAATGAAGTCAATTCCCATAAGGGTCATAGATTGATCATAATAATAAAATAATATTGAATACTTATATTGCGCAATATCCACCTAATAAGGTGCTCAAAGCGCTTATTATTATCCCTGGTCATTTGGTACAGTTCAGACCCGCACAATTATCTTGGACACATTCTCAACTCCCTGGGGAGCATACTAGCGGCGGGCAACCCTATAGGTGCACCAAGCTACTTTTCACCAGAATAGGTATCCATTTAATAATATACACCTGGGTAGAGAGCAGCAATGTGGATTAAATGCCTTGCTGAAGGGCAAACGGAGTGGGCAGGGTTCGAACTCGGGGTCTCATGATCAGTCTATAGATAAATAGATAGATAGATATATATATATAGATATATAGATAGATATATAGATAGATAGATATATAGATAGATAGATAGATAGACAGATAGATAGATAGATAGATAGATAGATAGATAGATAGATAGATAGATAGATAGATAGATAGATAGATAGATAGATATATATATAGATATATAGATAGATAAATAGATAAATAGATATATAGATAGATAGATAGATAGATATATAGATATATAGATATATATATATATATAGAGAGATAGATAGATAGATAGATAGATAGATAGATAGATAGATAGATAGATAGATAGATAGATAGATAGATAGATAGATAGATAGATAGATAGATAGATAGATAGATAGATAGATAGATACATTTCAAAGGGGTAGTACAGTTTTGGTAGGGCTGAGCTTATAGTAATCAAAACATGCACAATAACATTACAAACTAATAGTTATAACTCCACCATGCTCGAAAGGTATAGAAAATTACAAACGACTAAGTAAAAAGCCTGTTATCATTAAAAAAAGAGCCATTAAAGGGACTTAGTAACATTGTCCGAATCCTCAAAATCAAATTGGAATTCTAGCGGTTCTCTCATACCTTGTTGTGTTCATATTAACAAAAAAAGCATGGGACAGGTTTCGTTTTTTTTCTTTTCCCTTTCGTTAAAAAGATATTAACGATTGAAGTGTTCCGATGATAAATTATCCAATGGATCGTCGAAACCATGAGTTAGTCAGTGCAATGAGTTAGTGAACATCACTTTGCATTTTTGCTCATTACTCGGCCATCTACCAATACCCAGTGGACATATAAGATTACAACAATATACATTGAATCAACCAATCATCACTTTTTGCACATGTCAACAAAGTTACTATAGATCCCTTTAAAACACATAAGGGCGCTCTCTAAAAAAGCATTGGTTTCAACCATTGTCATTAAAATTGTATGCTCTTTCAAATTTTACACTCAGTTTTTCATTATCGCCAAAAAACTACTTCGTAAAGCGCCTTCTATACCATAACTGAACTAACCCTTTAAAATCATGACACAGGATCTCTTTAAACATGCTAAACGATAAAAATTGTCTTTCTCGGCATATTTTCTTCCATAGAAGATGACGTGAATAGGTGAATCCTAGACCAGTGTTATACGCATTCCAACAGCACTACAGGGTGTCTAAGACTCGCTGACCATCTAAACCAGTGGTCTCGGGCAACGATCGGTGTTGTTGACGACCCCCCCCCCCCCCCCCCCCCCCCACTTTTACAACTAAACCGGTGGTCTTGGTCTCGGCCGCGAACATTTTTGGCGACGGACACCCCTCCCCCCGGCCCCGCTTACACGACTCAACCAGTGGTCTCGGTATCGGTCCCGTTTTTTTGAAAAATCCTGGCTACAGGCCTGTAACCAAACGTCGCTTAAAATGGTTTGGTCATGTTGTTCAAATGCCGCATCACCGCCTACCATACCAGGCATACAGAAAAGACTTTGACGCACGTAGACCACAGGGACGCCCTCCTACGAGATGGAAAGATCAAGTCCTGAGCGATGTTGGATTGCCCTTGCAGGAGGCAGAGCTCCAAGCCCAGGGCAGATCTGAGTGGAACAGGATGTCTCATATAGGCATGGGAGGGGAGTGAAGGGAAACATTTTCCCTATGCACCTAAGTCAGCAAGTCAACAACCGTACAATTACCCAATTCTCTAACCAAATTTATAAACACTCACCGTCTTGCTCTACTGGCACCGCTTCATCACAGACGTCACCTGACCAGCCTTCGGGGCATGAGCAGGCGCAGTTTTTGTTAACATAGCCGCCGTTCAGACAGGAGAGGTCGTTGGTGCAGTGTTCCGCACAGTTGTAGATGATGTTCGCTAGTTTGGCATCGAGGAAGCTTAGTCCATTCCTCTGGCCGATGAACGGCATTTCAGTCGGATCAATGGTGACAAGAGTTGGGATATTGGGGTCGATGGCAAAGCCCTAAATTACACACAAAGATTCAAAACAGAAAAAGGCTGGAGTACGAAAAGTAAGCAAAAACAACTATCGATCACCAATTATTGTATATCTACAAACAGCTGTTAACACGATTATTTGTACCTTTGTATAAAAAGTACCTTTCCTTACTTGTACAATTGATTTTCATGCACTGGATCAAAAATAGTCGTGTTGGTTTAATTATGGCAATGTTGTAATAAATGAAATACATGACTTACGTAAGCCCCATAATGCATGACTGACCCCGGGTCATATTTGACTGTCTCACTGCTATAGACATCATCTAGTGTCTTTTTCGCGAAATTGTGTTCCTGATCTGGGTCGATGTTGTTCCAGTTGATCTCGACGTGCTCGTCTCGATCGGGCCTCGCCTGCTCGTGTTGGAAGCCGATGGCGTGACCGATCTCGTGCGATATCGTACCAAGCTGTCAAATCGAACGGAAATCGTTGGAATATGACTACTAACACCATTGCATTCTTTTATATTCTGGTTAGTGACAAGATGTTTGAATTATATAAATACTCAAGTTAAATGCATGTAAAAAGTAACGTACACAAATAAAACAAATAGTTAATCACTCCCCTTGAAAAATTATTACCGTGCATTCGTGAAATAAGTTATTTTGCTTTTGCTCTTTAGATTCGAACTTTTAAATGATATGGCCTTCACGATCCCATTTTTATTTTTTGGAAATCCATTATCCTCCATCCCTCCTCTTCAAACAAAATGTGTAAAAATTATTTTTTCTTCCTGAAATAAGTGCTCCGTTATTTTTTTGCAACACAAATACAACGAGAACCAAGTTCTCTATTCCTAAGTTTTGTAGATTTTGACAAAATTTTTACCAATGACGAGACAATATTGTGACGGCGACCCATAGCCGCTTTGATGTAATTAAGCGTGCCATAGGCACGCGACGTTGATTTTTAACATGGTTTCATTGAAAGCAACATCTCGGCAGTTTTGTGTGTTCTTTTTGTGTCTCTTTTGAGAGGAACTCGGGAGAGTTTGGTGGTTGTGAGGTTCCAATCATCATCAACTCATAACATGGGGGCTTGTCCGGGAAACTTGCAGTTTTCTGTAAGTTTCGAGGTAGTATTGCCGGGTTTTTATGGTGTGTGCTGAAATTTATTTTGCCTGTTAAAGGAGGGGTGCAATCCCGGCTTTGATTCAGGTTTATAGCTTTAAATATGTGCCTTTATTGATATACCACACTCTTTTTTTCAAAGAAATCCTTAAGTTGGGAAAAAAAGGTAAATTTCATGCAACTTTTTTGCTTTATTACGCATCGGCGTTCCATGCTCCTAAAAAAAGTCATTTATAGCAGAGCGGAAATGTGCGCACGTGTCACCCGATTCATGACATCACATGCAGACCGCAACGCAGAGGAATGTGCATTGTTTACATGCAGAGCCTATGACTTGCTTGTAAAACAAACTCGTTTTTGCTTGTAAATTGAGGTTTTACTGAAAATGCTTAAGAATTGCTAAGAAATGAATTGTAGCAGGATGCAGCTACACATCTGAGTGTATATCGTCCCATGATATAAACCTGAACAAATGTTTGCAAATATTGAAACAAATGGAAATAATATCTCTGTGTCAACGTGAGTATTGTACTCAGCGTGTACGTCTATGACCGAGCTAAACTGCGATTGCCTGCCGGTGACGTCACAGAGATGACGTCATTTTTTGTTCGCCCGGGACTCAGTTTTTTACGGGGGTTCCGAAAGAGAATTTACAAGTTGATTTTTTTATTTTACCGGGTTTTCCCACGAGGAAAATATGTTTGTATTAGTAATCTTCATGAAAATCTACCTTAGATACAGTAAAACCCAATTTTGAGGCAGTTTTCTTGTCACCATACCTTTAATATCCCGTCGTACTCGTTCGGCGTTATCGTTTGTGCGCGCGCCGATTGTTGTGGGTCGCTGTGACGGTGGATTTGCCCGTGCAGTGTGTGTATATAGTACGTGCTTAGTGAGTTTGTGTATACTTGGTTTAATTGTATACGGGTTGCACTGTGGGGGATAAAGTGCCAGGGATTCTAGTTTTGAATTAGGAGCATTTTGTTTGACAGTGTGAGTGCGAGCCACTGAGTTGTTACTATGGCGTTCGATATTGGGACATTTGTGACGATTCCCAGGGTAGAAGACCTGCTTTTGTGCAGAAAGGTAGATTTGCTGGAGGTAGTAAGTCATTATGAGGTTGAGGGGGTGCATAGCGGCATGAGGAAAATGGAAATTCTGAATCGTACAGTAGAGTACTTGGTAGAGGAGGAGATTTTGCCTGCCCAGGCATTGCGTAGCATTTCTGCTAGGGTCAATTTCACTCAAGAAAGTGAGAGTGTGGAGGTAAAGTTGAAGGAGTTGGAGGTTGAAAAGGCAAAACTAGATCTGGAACGTGAAAAGGTTTCTCTTGCGAGGTCTAAGAGTGAATGGGAGAGAGAGCATGAGCAGTCTCGGCAAAAAGCAGCCTACTTTGATGTTACAAAGCATGTTCGTATGGTTCCTGTATTCGAGGAGGATGATGTTGATAGGTATTTCCGTCATTTCGAGCAGGTGGCCGAGAGCATGGAATGGCCGGTGTCAAAATGGCCGCATTTGCTGCAGTCGCAGTTGAAAGGTAAAGCGCGCGATGCCTATGCTGCGCTCTCGTTGGAGGAGGCTGGCGAGTATGTATCGGTGAAGCAAGCAGTACTTCGTGCGTATGAGCTCGTGCCGGAAGCCTACCGTCAAAGGTTTTAGAATGGTTTGAAAAAAGAAATGCATTTTTATTATGACATTATGTTTAGTTACATGTATGTGAAACAAAAACAAAATAGAAGAAGAGATATACATACAGTAGTAGTCAAAAGAAACTTTGTGATGTAAGAATTATAGTTTTGATATTGATAAATAATGTTATGTTAGTGTCTGGAATCCCTAACGCGCTAGCATTAACGTTAGTGTTTCCTAACGCGTTTGCGTTAGCCTTAGGAATGTAATGCGTTAAATAAAGGGAAAACACGTTAATGTTTCCTAGCGTGCTTGCACTAGCGTTAAGAATTTTTGGAATGCGTTTAAAAAAATGAAAACGTTAGTGTTTCCTAACGCGTTTTCTAACGCGTTTGCGTTAGCGTTGGGAATTTTTGGCGTGCGTAAAAAAAATTAGGCTTTTGAAGAAGTGATTTAATTGGAAAGTTATTTAATTATTATGAAAGGATGCTTGTGACATAATGGCTCATGTGATGCATAGTAAAGATAATAATTGGTGGTACAGGATTACAACTACTGTACATGTTTAGAATCCTGATATTTGTTTAAAAGTAGAAATTAGTAAAATGTGACCCATCGCATGCTTGGGAAAAGCCGGTAGGCTATTGCATAAATTTGTTTGTGATGAAAGTTTGAAAGTTTATGATATAGTTATTGACAATGTGAAAATCATAGGGCTTAGTTTATAAACATTCAGTTTCGTATTTGTCTTATAATGCCAGGAGCAGGTTGAGGTCATTTATTTCTACTGTATAAATGCCCCCTTTAAGGAGGGAAGTGTGACGGCGACCCATAGCCGCTTTGATGTAATTAAGCGTGCCATAGGCACGCGACGTTGATTTTTAACATGGTTTCATTGAAAGCAACATCTCGGCAGTTTTGTGTGTTCTTTTTGTGTCTCTTTTGAGAGGAACTCGGGAGAGTTTGGTGGTTGTGAGGTTCCAATCATCATCAACTCATAACAATATATAATGTTCCCCTCATTAAATTGGCAACGTATACTAATTATAACAATGATTGTTTGCTACCTAATCATGAACTCCAAATAGGTAGGAAACTATTGAGTTATTCAAATTCAAGAAAAAAACATTCACGGGTTTGCTATGGAGTTGCCAATTCGAACAACAAAAATAATCTGAATGATTTTTGACAATGCTTTGCCAATTTACGAATATTCCTAAATAATAGCGATCTACGCATTAATAAAATCATACAACAATAATGAAATCCTGTTCAGTAACAAAATAGGGCTAACATAATAGAGAATATAGGACTTATACAACTATAATGGGGGCAATCGTCTTGATGGGTTTTAAAAAGAAAACGAAGACTAACCTCGGTGCACCCCTCTCCGATGGAGATAGGTTGTGGTGTGGTTTCGACTCGTGTGTCCGGCTGCATACCAACAAAGGACCAGCACCTTGAATCAGAAGAGATAAATGACGGTGTACTTATAACACATACAGTCTGCGACAACTGATATTTAAAAATATTATTGGCTTGAGAGTCATAATTCACTCCTAAAATTGAATTAGTGATTTCGCTCATATGGACACGTACGTGTTATTGTTAATACAATTACAATACATATAATGAACAAAACCACTCACTCGCACGCAAGCACGCACGCACACTATAGGCGGTGTCAGACAGAGCAGAAAATACTAGTATCTTTGAAATCTAGATAATTCTAACTGGATTATTTGCTGTCTGACACCAATAATCCCGCGAAAAATCCCGCAAATAATCCCGCGAAAAATCCTGCAACGAACCAAGATTGTTTCAAATAATACTATTTTTGGCGGGATTTTTCTGTCTGACACCGATGTTGAAATTTTAAAAAAATCCCGTAATTATACTTGAGATTAGCAACAATTATGGTGTTGTACCCGTAAAAGTACATGTTCTATGGCTAATTTAGTTGCTAACTTCAATCATTCAAATCTCCTATTGTTACGTCACGGCGTGTCGCGCGCGGATTGTGCCGGCGCATTGCGCATGCGCAATAGATTATACAAATACTAGTATAATTCGCCTGTCTGACACCTACGTAAGTGAATTATCTAGATTAAAATAATACTAGCTGTACCCGCGGAAATCCGCGGGTTTTTGTGAGAGAAAGGCGATGATGACATAACGATACTTTAAATCTTTACTATTCCCAGAGTCATAATTTAAATAGTATAAGACAAAATAAACACGGGCGACTCAATCCCGCCCCACAACCCGTCGTTGGACGGGGCCCCGACGCATTAGGGTCCCGTCCAACGATATCGGGCCAATGTATAACAAAATCATAATGGTTTAGTACTCATGGAAAGTTATTCAATTATCCCCCATGTTTTATAGAGTGCATAATTTGTTCCGCTTGTATTAAATTAGATACAGTACACTATGTTCGTGTACTTGCTAATATACAGTAGCTTCGCCGTTGAACCCCCCCCCCCCCCCCCCGCGACTCCAATTGCCTGCATGACACATAACCCGTCGTGTCCCATGAACGTTTCATATCCAATCTAAGTTCTCCGGCGTATACATTTTGTCATATTCTTGTGAAACCCGATGATATATTCCTTTGAAGGGAATAGTAGCCGTCTATGCATCCCATAAACTTTTCATATCCAATCTAAGTTCTCCGGCGTATACATTTTGTAATATTCTTGTGAAACCCGATGATATATTCCGTTGAAGCAAGGATATGGGAGTTCCATGGTTGAAGGGAATAGTAGCCGTCAATACATGCATTGCATAATAAATGAGCAGATACCCCCCCCCCCCCCCCACCCCCGGGCGTCTTCTCTTCGCGGATGGCATAATACAATCATCTTACCGCAAGATGTCGAGATTGTATAAAACTCCCCTGCTCCACCATTGTCCACCCCGCTTTATTCACTTCAATGCACTTTGCACGCCCACTCAGCTGTGTACAAAGCATGTGAGCTCGCGGACTTAATACATCTTACCATAAGCTGGCGCAATTATAGTATCATGTACGGTAGGGCGAATATATAGTGACCAGAGACGATGGTCAGCGCAGGTCAGTGAGCTATGCAAATAAACTACGGTTCGGTGGGGTAATTAGATGACTGCGCGACGTGTATACACGGCTGTACAGCCATTGCGCGTTGTATAACCACAGCTAAATTGAAGTTGTCGCATTTTGTCATCGATGCACTTACAAACACGGTGCCAATCGGCAATAGCGATCATTACCATACCATCCGCGTAATATAAATATTGATATTTATCAAAACCTGGGTAGTTTCTCAACGTGTTATATCTAAAATGGTTTCTCGATATATTATTTGTTTTATCTACTCCAATTTATATTCTTACAAATACTTTTACGGCGATAAATCGTTAGTCAATGCTCGGCGTCTTAAACGGGCAATTGACATTGCTGTCTTTCCCTTTTCTTCGATCTGGACGACGACCACGGGGCGGGAGCGACTCGGGAATGCCTTATTGTCCTCCGCAAAACGTATATCCTTCGATCGCGACGGTCGGGAAGTCGCCGAATCCTCGGGGTGAGGATATCTCGAGTGGGAACCATTTCGGGGTTTGAAGCTTACCGTATTAATATAATAGACTAGCTGTTGGCGCCCGTTAAACGGGCGCTCTTTGCTGCGGCAGCCATTTTGCTTTGTCGAGGTGTTACTTGTCCTTTAAAGCTATATTTATGGTTATTTCGTTGCTTGTATCGCAAAATGAACAGATTGTGACGCATTATTGGTATCTGTGTCAAATATTGAGCTTGTATCACAAACTGCACGACGATCTCCAAATGAAGTATTGGTACAATGAAGAGATCATTGTGTATTTTTAAAAACTGGTATATTTTGAGCTGTTACATAATAAAAACCTGCGAACGGTTATCTCCCCCCTTTTTAAAATTTATTTATTTATTATTATTATTATTGATTGATTTTTTTTTTTTTTTGGGGGGGGGGGGAGGGCACGGGGGAGGGGGAATTAAACCTCTCCCCTATTATCTTGTCGCAAAACAGTTTTATCATAACACATATCCGTTTGGATACTTGTATAATTTGATAATTCCAGACCTCACCTTTTTTTCAAGTGCTTGAATATCATACAGATATAAATTGCTTAATTTCTTGAGGAGCAAGCTCCCGGGGAAAATTTGTATCATTTCTTTATCCTGTAAACCTCTTTTGTTTATTTTTTTGCTGCATTATATATCAAAATGGGTCCGCAATCACCCCGTGAAAAGCATCACTTATGCACACGGTATTGGAAATAATTAAGAATAATCAAAACCATGCGTTGTAATATAACAACATTTCCTTACAACAAAATCAAACCAAACATATTATAATCAGTTATATAACCAAATTATACCAATGATACTAATACTGAACATATCCCTATATTTAGACACGTACTTATAGCTAATTTGTTGCTGTTTATTCTATCAAACTGTAGTTTAAACCATTTTGATGCAATTGTATGTGATGGCCACCCCCCCCCCCCCCCCCCCCCCATTCCCCACTTACGCAATACACCCGCGAAACGGTGAACCGGCTCCACCCAATTTTGGCCGATAATTAAGCACCCTCTATTATTGGTGATGGATACCCCCATTCCCCGCCTAATAGAAAGCCTCGGAAAACAGTTACCCCTCCCCCCCCCCCCCCCCCCCGCCCCCCCCATCAAGTGTTCCCGGTCATCGATGCATTTTGTAAAGTAGCCCTCCCCCTCAATGACTCCCTGCTTTCAAAATAAAAACTGCGTTAAGTTATCTCCCCCCCCCCCCCCCCCCCCCCCACACACACACACCCGTATTTTGGGCAAGAATACCCCTCCCCTATTTTGGGCGATGCCCCTCCCCCCGCCCACGGTGGAAAACAGTAACATTCCCCCCACCCCCCCCCCCCCTATCCCCGAAATCCCCCGGCGCCCCTGCTTATCACCAACATCCCCGTTGTACATAAATTAACCAATTGTCTTGGTCTCAGCCTCGAAAAATCTTATCGCAGAATGACGGTTATCAGAACAGATTTGTTTGAATTCAATTAAATATGAGCATGAACAATTCATGAACAATATTATAAATTGCGTCATTTCTTGAGTAACACCGGCTCCCGGAGAAAACTATACACATTTCTTTATCCTGTCAGCCTTATTTTGTTTTGTTTAGAAATCAAAAGGAATGCACATTTTCCACCTTCTAAGGGAGTATTCCAGCAAGTCGCCTGTACTGTTAGGCTCACACAGTGCTAATGAAACCCGTTCCCATTTCTCTGAAGCCGGGAGTATCTAAATGCATTGATTATTTTTGACTACTCTTGCAAGATATGCTTGAGTTTGCTGTTCCTATACGGGTCTTACCAATACACCGAATTCGTATGAAAATCCCCGACAGCTACTAAAATTAATAGACACAGCTTCGTGTACAAAATGTCTTTTCCCCTATATACCATTTGGAAAAACTCCACCCGTCATCAATTCAGCGTCGAAACCCACCGGAGACTTAATCGCTATGTAAATAAAGTATTTCTGCGGCGGGCCCCGGCCCTGAAGCTTATCGCAGACTATAATCGCTATGTAAATAGGCCCTCTCCCCCGTTCCAAATGAGCCACAGATACTAATCGCTCGAAAGGAATGCGCTCGCTGTTAACGACACGCCAAGGCATAGGTTGGTCTTATCCATGCAATTTTATGAGCGCGATTCAGTGTAGAAATTCACCACAAACCAATTAGCTGCGTAAATAAAGTCTCCGCTAGAAGGGTCCAAGACCTTCCTTTTGAATATTCATAAGCCCGATATCTACTAATCCGGCGAACGGGTGGCGCTCATCGAAAAGCGAAGCTCGGTCGCACGGGAATGATGGCTAGTACTTATCCAGGCTACTCTTTAAAATCGATGGCGACTCGCGCGTCATGAATAATGAATAAATTAGAGCAACTTACGGAGCTTATTCACGTCGATCTCGACGACGCCGGGAGTCGCGAAAGCGACTATGATCAGCTCCGAGACCGGGCCCGTGGCTTCGTCTCGGTCTCGGAGATCGAGGAGCGCCGCGGAAAGCGGGCGAGCGTTTCGAAAATGGCCCATTGGAAAAGCACGCGCGACCCCCCTCGTGGCGTTAGAGTATTACTGAGTGTAGACTAGCTGTTGGCGCCCGTTAAACGGGCGCTCTTTGCTGCGGCAGCCATTTTGCTTTGTCGAGGTGTTACTTGTCCTTTAAAGCTATATTTATGGTTATTTCGTTGCTTGTATCGCAAAATGAACAGATTGTGACGCATTATTGGTATCTGTGTCAAATATTGAGCTTGTATCACAAACTGCACGACGATCTCCAAATGAAGTATTGGTACAATGAAGAGATCATTGTGTATTTTTAAAAACTGGTATATTTTGAGCTGTTACATAATAAAAACCTGCGAACGGTTATCTCCCCCCTTTTTAAAATTTATTTATTTATTATTATTATTATTGATTGATTTTTTTTTTTTTTTTGGGGGGGGGGGGGGGGAGGGCACGGGGGAGGGGGAATTAAACCTCTCCCCTATTATCTTGTCGCAAAACAGTTTTATCATAACACATATCCGTTTGGATACTTGTATAATTTGATAATTCCAGACCTCACCTTTTTTTCAAGTGCTTGAATATCATACAGATATAAATTGCTTAATTTCTTGAGGAGCAAGCTCCCGGGGAAAATTTGTATAATTTCTTTATCCTGTAAACCTCTTTTGTTTATTTTTTTGCTGCATTATATATCAAAATGGGTCCGCAATCACCCCGTGAAAAGCATCACTTATGCACACAGTATTGGAAATAATTAAGAATAATCAAAACCATGCGTTGTAATATAACAACAGTTCCTTACAACAAAATCAAACCAAACATATTATAATCAGTTATATAACCAAATTATACCAATGATACTAATACTGAACATATCCCTATATTTAGACACGTACTTATAGCTAATTTGTTGCTGTTTATTCTATCAAACTGTAGTTTAAACCATTTTGATGCAATTGTATGTGATGGCCACCCCCCCCCCCCCCCCCCCCCCCCATTCCCCACTTACGCAATACACCCGCGAAACGGTGAACCGGCTCCACCCAATTTTGGCCGATAATATAAGCACCCTCTATTATTGGTGATGGATACCCCCATTCCCCGCCTAATAGAAAGCCTCGGAAAACAGTTACCCCTCCCCCCCCCCCCCCCCCCCCCCCCATCAAGTGTTCCCGGTCATCGATGCATTTTGTAAAGTAGCCCTCCCCCTCAATGACTCCCTGCTTTCAAAATAAAAACTGCGTTAAGTTATCTCCCCCCCCCCCCCCCCCCCCCCACACACACACCCGTATTTTGGGCAAGAATACCCCTCCCCTATTTTGGGCGATGCCCCTCCCCCCGCCCACGGTGGAAAACAGTAACATTCCCCCCACCCCCCCCCCCCCCCCTATCCCCGAAATCCCCCGGCGCCCCTGCTTATCACCAACATCCCCGTTGTACATAAATTAACCAATTGTCTTGGTCTCAGCCTCGAAAAATCTTATCGCAGAATGACGGTTATCAGAACAGATTTGTTTGAATTCAATTAAATATGAGCATGAACAATTCATGAACAATATTATAAATTGCGTCATTTCTTGAGTAACACCGGCTCCCGGAGAAAACTATACACATTTCTTTATCCTGTCAGCCTTATTTTGTTTTGTTTAGAAATCAAAAGGAATGCACATTTTCCACCTTCTAAGGGAGTATTCCAGCAAGTCGCCTGTACTGTTAGGCTCACACAGTGCTAATGAAACCCGTTCCCATTTCTCTGAAGCCGGGAGTATCTAAATGCATTGATTATTTTTGACTACTCTTGCAAGATATGCTTGAGTTTGCTGTTCCTATACGGGTCTTACCAATACACCGAATTCGTATGAAAATCCCCGACAGCTACTAAAATTAATAGACACAGCTTCGTGTACAAAATGTCTTTTCCCCTATATACCATTTGGAAAAACTCCACCCGTCATCAATTCAGCGTCGAAACCCACCGGAGACTTAATCGCTATGTAAATAAAGTATTTCTGCGGCGGGCCCCGGCCCTGAAGCTTATCGCAGACTATAATCGCTATGTAAATAGGCCCTCTCCCCCGTTCCAAATGAGCCACAGATACTAATCGCTCGAAAGGAATGCGCTCGCTGTTAACGACACGCCAAGGCATAGGTTGGTCTTATCCATGCAATTTTATGAGCGCGATTCAGTGTAGAAATTCACCACAAACCAATTAGCTGCGTAAATAAAGTCTCCGCTAGAAGGGTCCAAGACCTTCCTTTTGAATATTCATAAGCCCGATATCTACTAATCCGGCGAACGGGTGGCGCTCATCGAAAAGCGAAGCTCGGTCGCACGGAATGATGGCTAGTACTTATCCAGGCTACTCTTTAAAATCGATGGCGACTCGCGCGTCATGAATAATGAATAAATTAGAGCAACTTACGGAGCTTATTCACGTCGATCTCGACGGCGCCGGGAGTCGCGAAAGCGACTATGATCAGCTCCGAGACCGGGCCCGTGGCTTCGTCTCGGTCTCGGAGATCGAGGAGCGCCGCGGAAAGCGGGCGAGCGTTTCGAAAATGGCCCATTGGAAAAGCACGCGCGACCCCCCTCGTGGCGTTAGAGTATTACTGAGTGTAGACTAGCTGTTGGCGCCCGTTAAACGGCGCTCTTTGCTGCGGCAGCCATTTTGCTTTGTCGAGGTGTTACTTGTCCTTTAAAGCTATATTTATGGTTATTTCGTTGCTTGTATCGCAAAATGAACAGATTGTGACGCATTATTGGTATCTGTGTCAAATATTGAGCTTGTATCACAAACTGCACGACGATCTCCAAATGAAGTATTGGTACAATGAAGAGATCATTGTGTATTTTTAAAAACTGGTATATTTTGAGCTGTTACATAATAAAAACCTGCGAACGGTTATCTCCCCCCTTTTTAAAATTTATTTATTTATTATTATTATATTGATTGATTTTTTTTTTTTTTTTTGGGGGGGGGGGGAGGGCACGGGGGAGGGGGAATTAAACCTCTCCCCTATTATCTTGTCGCAAAACAGTTTTATCATAACACATATCCGTTTGGATACTTGTATAATTTGATAATTCCAGACCTCACCTTTTTTTCAAGTGCTTGAATATCATACAGATATAAATTGCTTAATTTCTTGAGGAGCAAGCTCCCGGGGAAAATTTGTATCATTTCTTTATCCTGTAAACCTCTTTTGTTTATTTTTTTGCTGCATTATATATCAAAATGGGTCCGCAATCACCCCGTGAAAAGCATCACTTATGCACACGGTATTGGAAATAATTAAGAATAATCAAAACCATGCGTTGTAATATAACAACAGTTCCTTACAACAAAATCAAACCAAACATATTATAATCAGTTATATAACCAAATTATACCAATGATACTAATACTGAACATATCCCTATATTTAGACACGTACTTATAGCTAATTTGTTGCTGTTTATTCTATCAAACTGTAGTTTAAACCATTTTGATGCAATTGTATGTGATGGCCACCCCCCCCCCCCCCCCCCCATTCCCCACTTACGCAATACACCCGCGAAACGGTGAACCGGCTCCACCCAATTTTGGCCGATAATTAAAGGACAATGAAATCCAGACAAATTGTTGTATGCACTATAAGACACTGAATATAATGAATAGTCTCTGAAAATTTGAGCACAATCGGTCAAGAAATAAGAAAACTATGGCTCTTTGAAAAGAGCCATGTATTTCTTCGAGTGACTCAAATTGGCAACGCACTCTGGCAAAGTTGTGGACAACTCCCCCATACATTTTGTACACAAAAATTCAGTTTTGTTCAATTTTCTCCAAATTTATGTTTACCCTTCGTTCGAGTTCAACATATGTTTTGTAGAATGCTTTTATACATAACATATCATGAGTTGGGGGAATGGAAAATGTGACTGTGAAGAAAACTGTAAAAATGGGAACAATTGTGTACAAAACATATGGGGAGTTGTCCACACACTTATCAGAGTGCGTTGCCAATTTGAGTTCCCCATAGGAATAAATGGACATCTTCAAAGAGCCGTAGTTTTCTTGTTTCTTACCCGATTATGCTCTAACTTTCAGAGATTATTCTTCTTAATCTCTTCAAACTATAAAAGCAACATTTTGCTTGGGTTTCATTGCCCTTTAAGCACCCTCTATTATTGGTGATGGATACCCCCATTCCCCGCCTAATAGAAAGCCTCGAAAACAGTTACCCCTCCCCCCCCCCCCCCCCCCCCCCATCAAGACAGTTCCCGGTCATCGATGCATTTTGTAAAGTAGCCCTCCCCCTCAATGACTCCCTGCTTTCAAATAAAAACTGCGTTAAGTTATCGCCCCCCCCCCCCCCCACACACACACACCCGTATTTTGGGCAAGAATACCCCTCCCCTATTTTGGGCGATGCCCCTCCCCCCGCCCACGGTGGAAAACAGTAACATTCCCCCCACCCCCCCCCCCCCCTATCCCCGAAATCCCCCGGCGCCCCTGCTTATCACCAACATCCCCGTTGTACATAAATTAACCAATTGTCTTGGTCTCAGCCTCGAAAAATCTTATCGCAGAATGACGGTTATCAGAACAGATTTGTTTGAATTCAATTAAATATGAGCATGAACAATTCATGAACAATATTATAAATTGCGTCATTTCTTGAGTAACACCGGCTCCCGGAGAAAACTATACACATTTCTTTATCCTGTCAGCCTTATTTTGTTTTGTTTAGAAATCAAAAGGAATGCACATTTTCCACCTTCTAAGGGAGTATTCCAGCAAGTCGCCTGTACTGTTAGGCTCACACAGTGCTAATGAAACCCGTTCCCATTTCTCTGAAGCCGGGAGTATCTAAATGCATTGATTATTTTTGACTACTCTTGCAAGATATGCTTGAGTTTGCTGTTCCTATACGGGTCTTACCAATACACCGAATTCGTATGAAAATCCCCGACAGCTACTAAAATTAATAGACACAGCTTCGTGTACAAAATGTCTTTTCCCCTATATACCATTTGGAAAAACTCCACCCGTCATCAATTCAGCGTCGAAACCCACCGGAGACTTCATCGCTATGTAAATAAAGTATTTCTGCGGCGGGCCCCGGCCCTGAAGCTTATCGCAGACTATAATCGCTATGTAAATAGGCCCTCTCCCCCGTTCCAAATGAGCCACAGATACTAATCGCTCGAAAGGAATGCGCTCGCTGTTAACGACACGCCAAGGCATAGGTTGGTCTTATCCATGCAATTTTATGAGCGCGATTCAGTGTAGAAATTCACCACAAACCAATTAGCTGCGTAAATAAAGTCTCCGCTAGAAGGGTCCAAGACCTTCCTTTTGAATATTCATAAGCCCGATATCTACTAATCCGGCGAACGGGTGGCGCTCATCGAAAAGCGAAGCTCGGTCGCACGGGAATGATGGCTAGTACTTATCCAGGCTACTCTTTAAAATCGATGGCGACTCGCGCGTCATGAATAATGAATAAATTAGAGCAACTTACGGAGCTTATTCACGTCGATCTCGACGACGCCGGGAGTCGCGAAAGCGACTATGATCAGCTCCGAGACCGGGCCCGTGGCTTCGTCTCGGTCTCGGAGATCGAGGAGCGCCGCGGAAAGCGGGCGAGCGTTTCGAAAATGGCCCATTGGAAAAGCACGCGCGACCCCCCTCGTGGCGTTAGAGTATTACTGAGTGTAGACTAGTACATTTAAGATGGATCGGGATTTTTCTGTCTGACACCGCCTAAACAGACACACACACACACACACACACACACGCGCGCGCGCGCACACACACACGCACACGCGCACACACACACGCACACACACACACACACACACACACGCACACACACACACACACACACACACATACATTTGTATTATACTTCTGATTCGAGAACATTACTTTGTAAATTAGATGTTATCATTATACTTTGTAAATATTGTATGATTATATTTTGTACATATTGTATATAACTATGTGATATTATTCAATGAGAAATTTCCTGTATTGTTATTGTCAATAACCTTGTTAAGGGTGAAGAGATATTAATACATTTCATTTAATTTTTTTTCCATTTCATTTCACCTACCTGTAAATCCTCCCAATCGAGGACCGCCAAAAAAAAGTACTATGCAAACGTGGACATGTGTGTGTGACATTTCACTGCCCAACCGAGGATTATTGTGTATATGTTTGACAAAAAACAGCCAACCGTGGACGTGCGGGGTGCATGTTAATTTTTTCCGGATTTTTGATGCGCGCGCATATGAATGGAAATCGAATTAGCAATGGTTTGCACTAGTTAAGAAAATGAGGACGGTCCACGGATGGAAATGTGTCCGTGGTTGGATAGAGTGGAATATATGATATGTGTCCTCGGTTCGGGGGTGTTTACAAACACACACACACACGCACACACACGCGAACACACGCGCACACACACGCACACACACTCGCGAACACGCACACACACATGTTGCCCGTGCGATGCTGTCTACGTACGGCGAGGGAGAAATGCACCTACGGCGAGCGTATGATGGCCACGGCACCCGAGCGACCCGTGTAAGATTTGGTAGCGATTTCCGGATACGAAGTGAGATAACGGAAGTGGCATTAATATAACACGCGCGCGACCGCGGGCTTTCAACACGTCTGAAATGTGTATGTTTGATTCATGATTTCTGCAATTGTTTCTATTACATCGTCATTGTAGTACAAATAAATGCACAGGCTTGTATAATACTGAGTATAACTCTACAAGAGAGTTAACATAAATTAGTTTAATCCACATTTGCCTTTACTAACAATAAACAATACTAACTAATAGCGAAAACGAAATCGTTTTAAATGTATGTACAAATGAATACGGTAAAGACCCGGATGTACACTCGCTTCATATCCAAAAGTGTTTACCGTAAGATTTCTGCATTAGATTAACTCCCGAAAATAATGGCATCATAAGAGGGCCTTCTCCTGAATCGGCCATTACTCCATTCATTCCAATTAACCAGTGTAGAACATGTAGGCAGTTAGTACTAGAATACCACACGGTGATTGAATAATTATGTATTTGTATAAGTGCATTTGTCCATTTATAATGATATCTAAATGTTAAAATAATCCACCGTGTAGGATTTTAGTCATGTTATTTGAAGACGTTAGGTCTACGAGCGATCCCGCTTTTGCCGGAGTGTGCTACCCTGTTAAACAAGACAAATATACACAAACATAAGCATTTACAATTGTAAATTGATATAGGCCTACACGATAATGAAGTATGATGATACTCTCTTACCCATCTTCTTTGACGAACTGGAGCCTCTGGTAGTGTCCCAGCGCTGCTGCGAGCTTGGCAGTGTAGGGCTGGAATGAAAGGCATGTCAGACTCTGCCAGTGGGCCAGGGCGGCCTCGATAAAGGGTATCTCCGCACCTGTCGTCACACGAGAAATGGGTTATGGTGTAAAGTGGTCTCGACATCAAAAAGGCGCACCATTTGACTTTTAGACCCACTTTAATTTATTCCGGAGAAGCCCAGCATGATTAGAGATTTTTCGAAAAAATTATTTGATAAATCCAACTTTGAAATCCCCAGTGGAAACGCCCCCTTCCAAGAAAAAAAAAAATGCTAAATACTTGTGACGTCATTGCATTTCCAAATCGACAAGAATAATCCTCTAAATTTATCTAGACTAAACGGACAGAAATACAACTAAACCATTACAGACAATTTGTCTAGCCAATTGATGGTTGTCACTGGAGACGTGCCAATTGTTTCTCATCAGATTGACATTTCAGTGAAATGGATTAACAAGTCACCAGTATTAATGATTAATGTTTTTTTATACGTCGAATCAAGAGTGCAGAAAATTACTGGTGACTTGTTAAACAATTTCATTGGAATGTCAAGCATCCCTGTGTCTGGATGAATAATGAGGAAAACCAATAACCAGTAGGTATGTCAACCATCAATGGGCTTGTTAATTTCAACAGGTTTGAAATAGATTATTTCCGTGTTTTTTTAGTCTAGCTAAATTTAGTAAAATACCATAGGCGTAGAAGGCGGAGTCTGGGGGGGGGGGGGGGGGCAAAAAGCACCTACAGTGTGGGCAAAAACATGTCACATTCGGACAACACCATGCCATATTCGGGCAAAACCATGTCATTATTCGCGCAAACCATTACTTTCGCGCAAATTCATATAATTTTTAGAGCAAACCCGACTCATATTCGGCCAAAACGGACAAGGCCATTAAAAAAAAAATTTTTTTCGGGCATCACAAATCTGAGGACTTATTTTATTTTGTTTGCTTGTCGGGTGAAAAATCTGGAAGGAAATCCATTCGGGCAAAATACCTCAGCTCCCCCTCCTGAGAAAACATTCCCCTACGCCCATGCAGAATACCGAGCAAAGGTCTACACACAGACCCGATATATCTGACTCTTGCATAAGTTATGTCTATGACAGTTAAGTCTTACTCGATGAATCTGAAAATTCGTAGGGGACGACTTTCTTCGGCCAATAGAAGATGGTGTCTCGCATGGCCTTCCTTTTATGGCGGTCGTTCTCGGTCTCATGCAGGAACTCCTCCTGCTCTTGGTTTAGCATCATGTCCGTCTGGTAGGCGTAAGGGGAGAAGCCCTCATCGGCCGGGACTTGGTGCCCGAACGGATCGACCTTGGCTGGCTCAGGCACGTACAATACCTTGTCATTGAACTCCACTTCCTTCAGAGGTCGCTGGTAAAACAAGGGCATAATTATGATGGCATGAGACTACAAAGACCCATATGATATGAAGTAGGCGTATAAACACCCACACACGAACGAATGTCTAATTTACCCTGTGATTACATTTTATATACATTCTTCACCTTCACCATGGTTCGAATCAATGGCCTCCTAGACTTGAGTCGGACACATGACCTCTGGCTCTGGGCTGGCACGAGTATTCTTTAGATGTATATAATTTATTTGTTTGATACTGTAAACATGTTCCAATACAACATGGTTTACACGATGTGTTCACACTGTGTTCACTTTGTGTCCTTTCCTATTGGGCTGGGCTTCAATCGTGCTCACAAGTTCCGATTCCGAGTCCCCAACGAAACGGCATGTTCCCATTTGTTAACATTGTGACTCGGCTCCGAGTCCGAGTCACGAGACAATCAAAAGTGAGTCCGAGTCCGGACTCGAGTACACTACTATAGGGAAGTCTTTCTGATGAGACATCCTAGAAGCGTGTAATTTCAGTCATTGTGATTTGGATTTGAGTAGAATACCATGATTACAAAATCTACTCTATTTTACCATTAAACAATATTTGAGTGATGGCGAATCATTTCATTCATGAAAAAGCGGACAGTGTACCACCCATAGAGAAAGACGAAGTGCAGAAAGCTCTAGATCACATGAATAAAGGAAAGGCTCCTGGAGAGGACCAGTTAACCGCTGACATATTGAAGCTGGGAGGAAAGAGTACTGTCGACATCTTGACAAAATTGTTCAACAGGATCCTTCAACTGGAACAAGTTCCTACTCAGTGGAATGAATCTAAAGTTATCATACTGTTCAAAAAAGGAGATACAAAAGACATAAAGAATTACAGACCCATTAGTTTACTACCTCACATGTACAAAGTTTTCACAAAAATTATTCTTGCAAGAATCCAAAGACAGCTAGATGAAAATCAGCCGAGAGAACAGGCAGGCTTTCGAGCAGGATTCAGAACATCAGACCATCTACACACTTTAAGTCAGATCATTGAAAAGGCGAAGAAATATCGTTTGGACATTTGTCTTGGATTCGTAGATTACGAGAGAGCCTTCGATAGTTTAGACCACCAGTCACTATTAGATGCTCTACAGAAACAGATAGACGATGAGAAATACATCCGCCTCATCAAAGCTATTTACAAAGACCCTAGCGCCAAAATTCATCTGGAAAATACGACTACCAATAGTTTCAAAATCCTAAAAGGTGTCAGACAGAGTGATCCAATCTCTCCGAAATTCTTTACAGCAGCCATGGAAGACGTCTTCAGAAACCTGGATTGGCAATCGAGAGGAATTAAAATAAATGGGGAATATTTGAATCATCTAAGGTTTGCAGATGACATTCTGCTTGTTAGTCATGATCCTCTGGAACTACAGACGATGATCCAGGAGTTGAGCGTAGAGAGTAAAAAGGCAGGACTCAAAATGAACATTAAAAAGACCAAAGTAATGATGAGCAACCAGCTACAAGACCATACAATTGCAGTTGATGGCATGACAATTGAGAAGGTGGATAGTTACATATACCTCGGTAAAAACATCACTCTTGAAAATGAAACAGCAGGAGAAGTGCGACGAAGAATACAGCTAGCTTGGGTGAAATTTGGGAAACTCAGCATTATACTCCGAGATGAGAATCTTCCAATCTCCCTCAAAAGACAAATTTTCAATCAATGCATAATTCCGGTACTATCCTACGGGGCAGAGACTTGGGCAACAACTAAGAAATGGGAAAAGAGCTTAGAGTCACAGAAAGAGCAATGGAGAGGATTATGGTAGGAGTTACAAGAAGAGACAAGGTCAGAAATGAGGACTTAAGAAAGAAAACAAATGCCAGGGATATCATACAGGAAATAAAAACAAAGAAATGGAGATGGGCAGGCCACCTTGCAAGGCGTAAAGATAATAGATGGACACATAATATAACTAATTGGACACCAATAACACAAACCAGACGAAGAGGCAGACAGAGTAGACGTTGGATGGATGACATCAAAGAATTTGGGGGTGTTACATGGATGCGATTAGCACAAGATAGAAGAAGATGGAATGGTGATGAAGAGGCCTTCCTTCTGCAGTGGAGAGACATAGGCTAGATAAAATCATTTCATCCTACTTTGTGAACATGTTTTTACAATCTTAAGTCGCCTTACCTTGTCTAGTGGCTTTGCTTTGTTGCAGACTGCCAGGCCCGCTATCACAGCGATCAAGAGAACGAGCTTTGTCATCACGAGTGTTTGTGAGGAAAAGATATGACAAAACTCTACGGAAGGATTTAAGACGTATGAATCAAACTTATGAAAACTGGTATTTATATTCAATTTTTAACAATTTCATTAAATCGATACGAGGTGTCATACAAATACGTCTAGATGCACCTGTTTTATGGTAGGTATTTGCTTAATATACCCAATTGATTTGTATTTAATATTGATCCATCATTAATATTTACATTGAACGCCACGTTTATTTTTTAGGAAAAGATTATGAAATATTAATTAATTTTAAAAAGAATGTATACTTTGCTAAAAACTAATTAAAGGAAACAATTCCAATTTGTTGTATTACGGCTAATATTGTATTGAAATGCAACAAATATTTACACTTTAGAATAAAACTGACCGTCTTCACCACGCACCACGTTTGTGAGTGGGGGCTGAGGCCGAGGACATGCGCACACCTACAAAAAAAAGGATTGATATTGGATGGACCTATGGCAAGCCGTTTTAACATTTATTCCTATTTCTTGATATCAAGAATTCAATTCTTGATATCAAGAATTGATTTCTTGATGTCAAGAATGCATTTCTTGATATCAAGAATTCGATTTCTTGATATCAAGAAATCAATTCTTGATATCAAGAATTGTTATAGTGATTGATTTCGAACGCAAAAGTAATGCACAAATTCCTTCTGAGCGGTGTCGAAAGTCAAACATGCACTTCGCTTCGTTACTGGTCAAATGCCGCGAGGGTTTAAAGGGTGACTAAATTACAAATGCATGTTGACTTTTGTTGATCTGTAATGATGAATACATCACATATATTTTGACTTTTTTGCATTTTTTACATTTATTCTACCTGCTAAGCTCCACCCCTAGAAAAAAACCCATCTAGAAGCTTATGATTTTTCTGACATCATACGCCAGTCAATTCATCAGTCAGCTAGATGAACAAAAGACATTGGTATGTCCCTTCCCTCAACTTACCACCTTGTTCACAATAGCATTGTATGTTCTTATACAATGCCCACTCCCATGAAAAGAAGGGTTTCAATGAAGACATGCAATGCTATTGTGAACAGGTAGTCACCAATTGTTTTTTGTTCATCTAGCTGAGTGACTGATCAATTAACTGGCATATGATGTCAGAAAAGTCATAAGCTTCTGGATGGGTTCGTTTAGGGGTGGGGCTTAGCAGGTAGAATAAAAGTAATAGAATAAATAATATAAAAAATATGACACAAATGTACATCAAAAAGTCAAAAGATATGTGATGTATTCATCATTACAGATCAACAAAAGTAAACATGTATTTGTAATTTAGTCACCTTTTAAGGACCGTAATATGCATGTGTATTATGTATGCGTGTAGCTAGCACATGTGGTTACTTTGTGATACATAATGGCCTGGCTGGGTACGGTACATTTGCCGTAGTGTACATGGAGTCCAGTATTTCAATGATGACTTATGTGCACGTGGCATGAATTCGTGATATGTTGTCAATTTAAGTTTTTGCAATGCCTGTTTTGTAAGTCTATTTAGAAGATCTTTTTGCTGAAAATTATCACATTTGACAGTATTATTTCAACTAACATGACTAGGCACAATATAAAATATGAATTATTCTGAAAAAGTGGACATATTATTGCACACTGGACAATCCTTAATACAGGTTTGCGCAACGTAGAACGGCAACATATCACGAAATGATTTCTTGATATGCTGCCATTTTTGTGTTTGCAACAAGTATGTTGGTAGACTTTTGTATACATTATTAATTGGAAGATTTTTTATGAACTTTATTTTTTTCTACCCATTGTCAGATTTTAAAATGCAAATGCATTTCAAAAAGTAGCAAAGAAATAATTTCTACGAGAATAATCTTTAAAAAAAACACAAACACCACTTACTGGCAACATATCACGAAATTAATTTTTGCGATACTTTGGCCCTCGAGACCACCGAGAACGAATTCCTGCTCAACCATTGCGCACAAAATCAACTGTGAATTGAATTCTTGATATCAAGAAATGCATTCTTGATATCAAGAATTGAATTCTTGATATCAAGAAATAGGAATAAATGTTAAAACGGCTTGCCATATGGACGCATCATCTCTAAATATGTCAAATTATAAGCAAATACTGTACAGCAATTTGTTGACCTTTCTAGCAGAACTTTCCCTACTTTAGAGCCCTGCACTGAGAATATTATTGAATGATCTGTGTTGGTCTTAAGCGCATATAGAGTGATGTCATAATATGCAGTATAGAAATCGAACATTATTTAAGAAGGAACAGTTGAAGGTAAATTATCACACTTCGCCTTAAGATTTACGACCTGTTACACTTTTAAAACGCTGTGTAAAAAAATTCAACAACTTGTTGAAATTTGTCAACAACCGCTGTTTAACATATGAACCATCCAACTGTTGTTGAAAACATTCAATAACCCCAGTTGTTTAAAGTTTACACAACTGTTGTTTTAATTTGTTCTACAACTGTTGTTTAGAATAAATTTCAACAATCCCGTTGTTGAAATAGCAAATACAAAACAAGATATAAAAGCGGCAAGGGTAGGATTCGAACCGGGGGTCTTTGGGTTATAAGTGTCACTCTCTACTGACCGCGCTATCTCGGTTCGCTTGGCTTGTGGATTTAACACGTTTCAACAGCGCTTGAACAATGGCTGCTTAACACAACCCTTCTTTGTACAACTTATCATGCAACACCTAAAGTTGTATGAACAGATTTAACAACCATTTTTACACAGCGTTTTAACAGTGTACGACCTGGTTAGCAAGTAATTCGCACGGTATAATCTCTTTAAAAATCATGGCTTTCCTTCGTCAGACTAGGTGATTGATTGACCCATTTTTACCAAATCAGACACAGAAAGAAAAAAAACGTATAACCATACAAATAATTCAAGTTAGTGTTTTATTGATTGAACAAGTTTCAAGCACCAAAAATGCTCAGAAAATAGTTACAAAAATAACGAAACCTATATGATTAAACATACAGTAAAAAGAACAATTTCCCCTGCATGCATTCACCATCATGTTGTGACGTCACCAGCAAGACAGTGCGTATGGTCTCCGCCCAGTCGCTTGATTCGGGTGTTGAAACGGTATTCACTATGTTTCCATTTTTCTTTCCTCTGATAAGTGAGAGCTTGGAGAGTAATGTTAATATTTGTATGCTCTTAGCTTTCTGTATAGGTATAATTCAACTACTGTTGCGCTTTCAATGAATCTTCACTTTAAAAACATTATGAATACATTTCATATATCTAGCCCAAGGTCAGGAACATGGCGTCCATCTTTTGCCTACAGTGGTGATGATGGTGCAACATATCATGTGTGTTGCAATAATGACATCTTATAATTGAAAATTATGGTTAACAATAATTGTTTACCACTTTTAGATTTAAAAAAAATAAATAAGAATGACTAGAAAAATTTGCATTGCATGGGAGTGACCAGACTAGAAATGCATATTGACTGGTTTTAATGGAGATTGGGAGGTACATTCCACGATTATGTAGATAATGTTCATGAATATATTATTGATATGTTAATACACATATCAATATGTTAATAGATATGATACTGTTTGAATGAAATACATGTCTGGAATATTGATTTGTATTTTCCATCATACGAAACATATAGTACTAGATTTTGTAATACCCATGTGATTAAAAAAGACCCATTCGGTTTGCTAGTGTTTTCTTCTTGGAAAAAATATATAATGTTTGCGATTTATATAGCGCCTAAAATGATTGATAATCATATCTAAGCGCTTTACATTATTACCCCGGTCATCGGACACACACTCAGAATCAATTCAGAATAAACTCACAATCAATCCGCACATGACGTGCACTTTCTGCTCCCTTGGGAGCAATGCATTCTGGCAGCCATATGGCGCACTTGACGCTTTACAAGTACAATTGCATACACGTCCCACTCCTATACCGGTCCCCATTTATACCCCTGGGTAGAGAGCAGCAATAGAGGATTAATTATCTTGCTGAAGGACAATCGCAGTGGGTTGGGTTCGAACTCGGGATCTCACGTTTATCGGAGGGCACGTGCTCTACCAACTTGCCACACCACGTCCACGTGGATGAAACGCAAAAAAAAAAGGAAAATGAATTTACGATAAAACTGTTTGTATTTTAATTGAATCATATACAATTTAAAAAAACACAATGAATTAAGATTATAAATACATAAATATATAATTGAGCAAGTGCAAACTACTAAAGACCTCGGTTTGATATAAATTGAAAATGAGATAAAATGGGATGAACATCCCTGCCGGAAAGAACACACTCATCCACAGTGTGAACATACTGTGTTTCACAGTGTCAACACACTGTGTTTCACAGTGTGAACACACTATCATAGTGTGGACCACAATGTTAAATGAGAGCGTTTTCATTGTGAAAGCCTCCTCACACTATGGACACACTGTGAACACATTGTGAAATTGCTGAGGTACACAGTGTGAGCGCACCTTTTACACACTGTGAATGCAGGAAATTTCACACTGTGTTCACAGTGTGGTCACAGTGGGTTCACAGTGTGGTCACAGTGTGGTCACAGTGTGTTCACAGTGTGAGCTGGTTTTCACACTGTGAAAACGCTCGAATTGAACATTGTGGTCCACACTATGAAAGATAGTGTGTTCACACTGTTCACAATGTGGATGAGTGTGTGTTTTTATCCGGCAGGGATATCACTTGTTTATGTAAACAAAAGAAATTGGCACATGGTTCGACATAAATAGGTTCACGATATATTGAAGCGGGAAAGATTATACAATCCCAGAGGAAATCATATATTTGACTTGTATTGCTGTATACAATTTTACATGAATTAACCCCTAATTGATCATTTGGAAACCAATTTAGTATAGAAAAGTAGTGACTTTTATTTAAGCACGGTTGAACATTTAACTCTTCTGAAACCCCGAACTTATTACTGTAAAAGATCATTCTTTCATAGGGGATCCATTCTCTTTAATGATTTTAACCCCATCGTTCGTAATGCAACAACTCTATAGTGATTAAACAACATTTGTGGAGACATTAATCGTATCCTTACCAAGTCACAAATCACGGCGGATTTGGGGAGTTGCGATATCAAGGTTCAAGGTTCAAGGTTCAAGGTTCATCTTATTTCTTTCTTTCACAAAAAAATTTGTACATAGAATAATATAATAATCAGCATAAACATAATTTGAAGTGCAATATTTAGTCAATAAATTATACAACCCACACGGGTTCTTCTAAACAAGTCATGAAAGAAAGAGGAGACCTTACAGAAGCTGGGCTTGTAAGAGCAAGGTCCCCAAAGAAAATATATTACATCAATGTTATAATTACATGAAACATTAAAAAAAGTAAAAGTTGTAAAACTACCGTATAAGACAAAAAATGATTAAACGTGGGAAAAAAATATTTACAAAAGGGATAGCTTGATATCGTACGATGTCTGCGGTATCTTTGCGTAGCGGTTACATATTCGCTGGGGAACGTACGATGTCTCTTGAAGTTAAAGCAAAGTAAATCGCACGGCTCCCGTACCTACAATATGAGCGCTCATACGAACGCCTTATGGGACTCGTACGGACATCGCACGATACTCTTACGATATCTTTGACATCTTACAACTATCGTACGATTTGAGTGGCCGAAAATTGTGTCGCAAAATCGTACGATTGATTTTTTGTTCAAACATTGCGTTATGTCTATGTCTCAAAATGCTCCGATTTGGGATACGGCGCCCGTATCTGCCACTTTTATGCCTAGGTCACAAATGATCCGGGCGCCGTACGATTTTTCTCCCTACGGTGGATTTTCTACGATTTTGGGAAATTGTGAGATCGCACGATGTCTGTGGTATCTTTGAGTAGGAGTCACATATTTGCCAGGGATGACTTTTGTCTTAAAATAAACATAAATCGCACGGCTCCCGTGAACACAATCTTAGTGTCCGTACGGGTGCCTCACGGTGCTATTACGGTGACTCCACGGTACCCGTACGAGTTGAGCTCTCTACAACGTGTCTACGGGCTTACGGCAAGTAAAAAATCGTACGATGCATATATTTGTTTAACTCCGCGTAATGGTTAGGTCACAAATGCTCCGATTTGGGATACGGCGCCCGTACGATGCCACTTTTAGGTGGCATCGTGCGGTCGCCGTTGCATTTTTCCTCGCCGTACGATGTCAACAAATTGTTTAACGCGGAGTTGAAATGCATCGTACGATGTTTTATTTGCCGTAAGCCTGTAGACACGTCGCAGAGAGCATCGCACGATTTTGAGACTGAATATGTGGCCACTCAAATCGTACGGGTACCGTGGAGTCACCGTAAGAGCACCGTAAGAGCACCGTAATGCACCCGTACTGGCACTACGATTGTGTTCACGGGAGCTGTGCGATTTATGTTTTATTTTAAGATAAAAGTCATCGTACGGGCCCAGGCAAATATGTGACTGCTACTTTAAGATACCACAGACATCGTACGATATCACCATTTCTCAAAATCGTAGAAAATCCGCCGTAGGGAGAAAAATCGTACAGCGCCCGGATCATTTGTGACCTAGGCATTAAACAATTTTTTGACATCGTACGGCGAGGAAAAATGCAACGGCGACCGTACGATAGCCACGGCACCCTTGCGGGCGCCACAAGATTCCCGCAACATTTCACCTAAAAGTGGCATCGTTATACGGGCGCCGTATCCCAAATCGGAGCATTTGTGACCTATATAAAGCATTAGGTACAATCTTGAGGCGCCCGCACGGGTGCCGTTGCATTTTTTTTCTCGCCGTACGATGTTTAAAAATTTGTTTAACGCGGAGTTAAACAAATATTTTTTTACTTGCCGTAATCCCATAGACACGTCGTAAGAGCATCGCACGGGCACCGAAAGGGCACTGCACGGGCCAAACACGGACACCGTAGCATTTTTCGAATATCGTACGATATTGCGACTGAATTTTGGGCCATTCAAATCGTACGATAGTCGTAAGTGTATCTTGCGATGTCCGTACGAGTCCCGTAAGACGTCCGTATGAGCACTCAGATTGTTAGTACGGGAGCCGTGCGATTTAAATTTGCTTGAACTCCCAAAATCATCGTACGGGCCCCGGCAAATATGTGACCGCTACCCAAAGTTATCGCTGACACCGTACGATATCCCAACTCCACGAAATCGTAGAAAATCCGCCGAAGGTAAAAAATATCGTGCGGCGCCCGGAGCATTTGTGACCTAGGCATTAACAATTTTGTTTGACATATGCAACGGCGACCGTACGATAGCCACGGCACCCTTGCGGCCGCCTCAAGATTCCCGCAAGATTTCCGCTTAAAGTGGCATCGTAATGCTACAGTCACAAATGGTCAGGGCGCCGTACGATTTTTCTCCCTACGGCGGATTTTCTACGATTTTGGGAAATCGGGATATCGTACGATGTCTGTGGTATTTTAGAGTAGCAGTCACATATTCTCCGGGCCCCGTACGATGACCTTTGTCTTAAACTAAAACATAAATCGCACGGCCCCCGTGAACACAAACTAAGTGCCCGTAAAGGGTGCCTTACGGTACTCTTACGGTGACTCCACGGTACCCGTACGATTTGAATGGCCAAATTTTCTGTCTCAAAATCGTACGATATAACGAAAAAAAGGCTGCGATGTCCGTGCTGTGCCCGTGCGATGCCCTTGTGGTGCCCGTGCGATGCTCTCTACGCTGTGTCTACGGGCTTGCTTACGGCAAGTAAGAAATCGTAGGATGCATTTTTTGTTTTAACTCCGCGTTAAAAAAAATGTTGACATCGTACGGCGAGGAAAAATGCAACGGCGACCGTACGATAGCCACGGCACCCGTGCGGGCGCCACAAGATTCCCGCAAGATTTCACTTAAAAGTGGCATCGTACGGGCGCCGTAGCCCAAATCGGACCATTTGTGACTGTAGCATTAAGGTGCCGACACATATCCAAAACGGAGCCCGCCCAACTTCTCTGCGAGTTCAAATGGGCATTTTCGCCATCAATACGACCGGTGTCTGCTCGATCATTGCAGGCTCCGCCGCGTTATTATTTTAGTGGTCGGTCGACGTTCGCGGGGCACCGAAACCTGCTCCCTATTCAGCGATTTTCGCCCGACTCCTTTTGTTTACTGACGGGCGCCAGAATTCTGAACACTGATGTTCATAGGGTTCTCCCGAGCCCCATCTAATACGTAACAGGGTAGATTTCAAGCGAAAAATACGCTCGACTTCCTGGTGGATATGAAATTCGGCCGGGGACCGTTGGATTTATCCCAAATCGGAGCATTTGTGATCTAGGCAATAGTTGGTGGTATTCATTTTATACGTTTCGATTTAGTGTTTTATATTTGAGTAATTGTGCCTAGGACACAAATGCACCGGGTGCCGCACGATCGTTTTACCTACGGCGGATTTTCTACGATTCGGGGAGTTGGGATATCGTACGATGTCTGCAGTACTCTGTGTATCAGTGTATCAGTGTAGCGGTCACAATTATCGCCGATACGTGAGATGACTTTCGGAGTTGGAGCAAAAGTACAATTTTTAAAACTCGGCGCTATAACCTCCCACGACGTCGTACGGCGAGGAAAATGCAACGGCGACCGCATGATAGCCACGGCACCCGTGCGGCCGCCTTAAGATTCCCGCAGGATTTCCCCTAAAAGTGGCAAATGGCGCCTTATCCCGAATCGGACCATAAAATATGTGACCTAGGCATTACCTAGGCATTAGTGACAGGGATATTGTATAGTATTTGGGTTTTTTGTATTTTTTATTATATCTTCTATCCTGGTATCTATTGTTTACTCTTGCATTTTATCTGGTCCCCATAGAAGAACAGCAGTGCTTCTGTACAGCTGAATGGGATAAAACTCTGCCAAACTGTGAAAGTTTCACGCTAAAGGGATAGTTCTGTACAGCTGAATGGGTTATCCAGCCATAATCTTCATCATTACTTTATCTGTAATCTGTTGGGTTTTAAAAAGTTAGAACATATTCTTGCTAATGAATGTACGATTTGTGATATGCTTTTGTTTGGATATATGAATCTTCCTTTTTTATGTTGACTTTTTTATACGGAAATAAAAACAAACAAACAACCCTTTTCCCCTTGAAATAACACAATGCTTACAATTATTAAAAAATGTTGTTTCGTATACACTGCCCGTTTTCATTGCTAAATGGCAATGGAACCCTGGCAAAGTCTCGTTTTATTATTAGAAGCCGACTTGGAGAAATTATCTGTCAACGTTAGAACAAATTGGTCAAGAAAAAAGAAAGTTATGACCGTTTGTTCGAATGGCAGACGGAATCACTGAATTTTCAGAATGTTCAAAATTTCGCTTAGGCCGTTAATTCGGTAATTTCGTTTGTTTATGATAAACTCTAATTGCTTTCTTAATTTCCGTTTTTGCTCAAATTTGTAGCAATAACTATATCCACTTTTATCATTATTTCTTCATCAGTTTTTTTTTACCCTTTAATAATTGATTTGATTTTGTTTCTCTAGATAAGCACCAATCGTCATTTGTTTTAAGCCGTAGGATTATTATACTGTAACAACTGATTTCCACTCGTGTGTTTATCCTATACTTTATTTAAGAGTGTATAATGTACAGTTTAATCAATGGGCCATTGTATGAAATCAAGTAAACTTATGTCCCAGTCACGTCATTCCCGTAAAGCCTCCCCGCAATGGTAAGAGTCACATATTGACATGCAATAAAAACGGGGCTATTCGGTGAAAATGTTCGTACCTATTACGTCGCAGTATGTGGCCATACGTGACAATACGTGGCGTTACTTTGTTCGTGCCACTTACGGGAAGGCAGAGCATACATTTTATTTGTTTTCCTCAACATTCTGCCACGACATGGCTAATGTATCAGCTCTGCCTTCCCGTTAATTTACGTAACGCCATGGAATAGACACGAAAGTGCCACAGAATAGCCCAGTTTCATTGCATTCCACACGAATTCCAATATGTACGTGGCTCAAACGTGGCCGCTTTATGGGAATGTGTGACTGGAACATTAATATATAATAAGGACATATTAGTTCACTTTATTTTGACCATGCATGACAGCATGCTTTCTTCTAGCTTGGACGATTGTATTGGGTCATGCGATAATCATGCTCAAGGAAATAATCTTCTGTAGGGTGCCTATTAATTGTATTCCAACTTTATAACCATAACTACTGTGTACAAACATTCGTCTTACTATACTTAACCACTTCTTAACCTAGTATACTGTATATGAAATCCCAAGGGGGCACAATACTGCTGGTCGCCACTTCTACAGCATTTGTTCGACTTTCATCAAATATGGGGACTTTTCTTAAAATCTTGATATACAATTTGACACCTTTGGTAAGTTCCCGTTGCCGTGGTAACCATAAGACGAAGAGGATAATTTTTGTTTTATCATAGTAAAAAAGTGAATTTGTTTTGTTTTTTGGTCAAATGTCATACAAATTAGCAGTAAGAAGTTTCATTGACTGAAAATAAATTTCACAGGTAATCACAGCACAGTCATAAACAAACTGGGAAGGAGGGGGAGGGGGATGGTGCACACTCCTCGGGCCTGTGAACGCCCAAAACACTTAGGCTGTATGGCCCGAATTCTTATTAGTAGCACAACGTTAGACTTGGCTAAAAAGTCAGAAACTACCAGTAACCCGTTGAAGTTGAACCGTTTAGGACCTGTGGACACATTGATGGTTGCCATTTGCCATCGGAGATGTTATAATTGTTTCTCTTATTTATCCAGTAAATTCTTTAAGTTCTGCTTAGCCATTACAACAATGGACCGCTTTAAATTCATAGTCGGTAATCAGCACAATTCCGTCCTGGATCATCCAGGACATTGTATTTCTGGTGACCGGTTATACTATTATTGAAATGGCAAGCGGCCATTTGTCCTATGCCTGGGCAGAACTAAAGGGACTGCCTGTAAAGTGCCTAACTCCACGAAAATTACTTGGAGCTTCCTCGTTTCTCTTCTACCGTGTTGTTTAGCTTATGGTAAGACAATAATAAAATAGGGCTAGTTTTTTTCAAATGCCCCTTTGGTATGACGATATCTATCATTCAGCTCAAGAGCGTTAATGAACGGTCATAAACCTCATAAGCGTCATACAGTAATTCGTTGTAAAACTTACGCATATTTTCGCTTTTTTTTAACCAGGAAAGCAGTGTTCTTTTTTAATTAAACTTTCACACATCATTCGGGCATACGGTATCCTACAATGATTTTGGTACAGGATTGAAGTCTCAAATGTAATTTTGGGCAATATCTGACACTTTACAGGTGCACCTTTAATAATAGAAGGAAACAATTATTTCTCTGGTGCCAAATGGCAACAATCAATGGGTTCATAGGTTCAAAACGGTTTGACAGGATACTAGTAGTTTGTGTGTTTTCAGCCCAGACCAAAGTAGTGCCACTGATGAGAATTCGGGCATACATGTATATGATTAAGTTCCTATACTATTGTCTTATTCTGAACAGCCATGAGCACACTTTTAGTGTGATGGTGAGTTTTTACATTATTATTAACTGTACTTTTTGGTGTAATGAACTACTAAAACTCGTTAATATATTATATAAAACTTACATTTGGGCGCTGGTTCCCTAATATAATATTGGTCATTATATTGTGGTATATACACGAATTTCTTTTTGGGTAAATTTGTGTATATTGTGAACCCAGAACAGAATCTCTAGAATTTTGATCCGTTAAGAAATATGAAAACTAGGGCTCTTTGGAAATAGCCATTTATTTATACGAGTGACTCAAATTGGCAACGCACTCTGGCAAAGATATGGGCAACCCCTATATTTTATGTACACAATATTTAATGTTTGTGTCTATTTGCTAAAAATATATGGTTACCCTTCGTTTGAGTTCAACATATGTTTTGTAGAATACATTTATAAGCAAAATATCATGAGATTGGGGGATGTAAAAGTGTGACTATGAAGAAAACTTAAAGGGACCACCAGGCAAAGAACAACACATTATTATATGTTTTGGTACCGTTTTGTGATATCAAATAGATACCCAACATTTTGCATAGGGTTGTTTAATTCATAAACAAAGCAATTAATTTTCACCACTTACGGAACCACTGCTATTTACTGGTTCCATACGGGCCAACCATTTGCGAGTGTGCCAATGCAGCTATTCACGCGCACGTTTGTAAACAATAGATTCCCGGGCGATTCGTTCGCTCTGCACGCATTGCCATTCACCGCACACATAGCAGTCTGCGTAATTCAGACCACATGAACGCATGCTTTAGAATGGTGATGCGTTTCCAATTTTTTTTTCTTTCTGGAAACATATTTTTGTGAACTTGTTGATGGAATGGAATACTAAAGATGTTACCTTTCTTTAATAAGAATATTATTTTTGGGTGGTGGTACCCTTTAATGGAACATGTGTGACAAAAAGTATGGGGAGTTGTCCACAAACTTATCAGTACGTTGCCAATTTGAGTCTCTCATATACACAAATGGACATCTTTAAAGAGCCATAGATATCTTGTGTCTGGCCCGATATACACGGGCGTAGACATGACATTGATACCCATTCAAGTGGGGGGGGGGGGGGGGGGGGGGGGGGTGGTGGGGGGGGGTGGGGGGGGGGGGTGATCTATTCATTCACCCCCCGCCCCCCCCCCCCCCCCCCCCCCCCCCCCCCAGTTGAATAGGTATTACGTAACTCGCTACGTCCGTGCCGATATATGCTTTGATTTTAAAATTAATTTAACTGGAAATTTAGTTTTCTTGGGGAACCCAAAGATATCATAGCATTGTTCACGTGCTACAGTTTTTTTGCACTATTAGTATTATCTTTAATTGTTGTGATAATTTGACGTCACCACAGTTGTCCGATCTATCTCATTTACATAATGACATTGTCTCTCCCATCTATTCTCTTTATGACCCTCTCACATTAACACACTACCTCCCAGCTAGCCACCTGACGTTGGGCCGATGTCGGAATTTGGTTGCCGGATGTCGGCATATCGCCGTTGGCTCGAGGTTAAAATGTCCGCCAGCCCAACATCGTCACGACGTCATTTTTGTGATATATTGGCATAAGGTCATTTTCCGACAATGGCCCAACATCATGTCATGAGATGATGTTGGGCCATTGTCGGAAAATGACGTTATGCCAATATATCACAAAAATGACGTCGTGACGATGTTGGGCTGGCGGACATTTTAACCTCGAGCCAACGGCGATATGCCGACATCCGGCAACCAAATTCCGACATCGGCCCAACGTCAGGTGGCTAGCTGGGCTACTCCTCGCTTCATATTATGACGTGAATTTAATAAACACAGTACAACCTCTTAGAATTCAGCTTGAAAGAAGTTTATTCTTCATATTTTACCAACTGACAATTTATATAATTACACATCTGAATAACACTCATTATTTTCAATTTATTTTCCCAAAAGTCAATGAAAGAAAGTTAAATCCGCATACTTGTACTGATCGCGTTATCTTTCATCAGTAAGAATTAACCGTGAGGTTGGCTTATACCGAATGACAGTTCATTAAAGTGGACACCGAAATTCCTTATCATTATTCACCACATCTATAGACAGAATGTAACATTATCTTTCTACCAATAACAGTTTTTGGTAGAGAATATCAAACTGAATGTTGAATTTTATCGTTGAATATACATATACATATTTGCTGATATGATTTTTACGCTCATGTTCCTGATATTACCTTTTTTTTAGAGGGAAATGATGGTTACTAGCCAGAGAGTAAAAAGTCGAACAACACCACCTTAACAATATAATTATTATCATTATGTGTGGATAGACTATGCATGACAACCAAGAACTCAGTTCAGTTAAGTACAGTTTACTTCTACAAATGTCTACAAATCTTAAACTCATTACAAGTGTTTTAATAGAAGTAGAATCAATTGAAATTAAATACAAATTTAATAAAAGTTGAATTTCAAATTGGTGATAAAATTACAATGAGAGTTAGGATCAAACATAATAAATGCAATGACCATGATGAACGTGAAATGTCGATGGCTCAGTTTTTTTAATATTTTGCAATAAGGGTAGAATCAAACAGAGTTAATAATTATAATAGATGCATTTAATGCGGTGCGTGAAATGTCCCTATCTGGTGTACTATCATAAGCTCGTTGTCCGTATTCAGTTCAAAGCCCAGTTGTTCATCGTCGGTCATCGCTCATCAGTACTCAGTTCAAGGCAGGGTTGGGGATGGCGCGATAGAAAAGGGAGAATCCAGTTTCGTAGACGAAGGCGTCGGTGGTGAAGGTCAAGGTGACTTTGTTGCTTTGGGATACAATAGGTTGTAGTCGTCCCATGGTGCCTTCCAGACTGTTTCAAACAAAACATAATACATATAGTTATGTTCAAAATAATGATAATGAATAGAAAAAGTGTAAGTCAATGTATATAGCCGAGCTGTCGAATCTACCAGATCCTTCATCTATATACGCAAGAGTACATATACAGGGTGGCCCCCCAAAACCGGAACGGAGCACTTTCCAAAATATAGTAACACAATAATTATGTCCATCGGGTAGGGTATCTTTTCCAATGAAAAACGATACCAAGAACAGTAATTTCGGTCGTGTAGTTTTTGTTTTAGGGTGCTCTGAGTGACACCATGTCAGGCTCCCATTTTTGTCAATTTTTACCAAGTCAGTGCGTGATAAATCGCACTTAATGCCCGTCATAACATTGAACAACGAGCAATACGCGCGCTATGCATTCAGCTAGATGCAGAGAGAATGGGCATGGTTGTTTGATGATAATTATGACGGGCAGTAAATGCGATTTATCCGGCACTGACTTGGTAAAAATGGGAACCTGACATGGTGTCACTCAGAGCGCCCTAAAAAAACACTACACGGCCAAAATTACTGTTCTTGGTATCGTTTTTCATTAGAAAAGATACCCTATCCGATGGACATAATCATTTTGTGACTATATTTTGGAAAGTGCCCCGTTCCGTTGTTTGGGAGCCACCCTGTATAAATTAACAAATGGCAAACAATAGAAGTGTATGTAATATGTATTTTCATTATCAGATACCCATTGAAACCAGCGCATGGTGTTCGCTAGAAGGCACTACGCATCTATTTTTTCGAATCATAACCACCTTTAACAATTATTTTAGGCTCCGAAAAAAAAGAGAGTATTTACATTTTCTGTATAGATCATGTAAACAAAAAAATCATATTGGTAGGCACACGATAGTCCCCCAGGCCTATGCATGAGTTCATTCATGTGGGAAACCAATATGAACGTTTCGTTATTAAAGCCCAATATCAGTATAATTGGGAAAGTTGTTACTTTTTCCCCTTTTTTTCCTTCTTTTTATTGCTTCAAATCAAAAACATTTACAATCGTTGCTCATTATAACATTCGACATGCTTAAACAAATACAATACAATTCAGAATAAACAATTGAACATGTATACAAAAAAAAAGAAGTAATTATTATCAAATCAAATTGGGAAAATTACCGAAAGCATCAATATTGGCCACACTAATTGATCAACATTGTTGAAATAATTTTTTTTTAAAGGCTTGTGGGGTAAAATCTGAGGATCCCTAGGATCGTCAAATGCTGAAATATTGATTAAACTTCGATACACGCCGCCAGCATGCCGCTGAAATTGGACCAAAATTCAACGCTCGTTAGCCCCACTCCGCCGGGCCGGTATTGGTCGACAAGCCCGCATGCCGAGCGTACGTGCGTTCGCATAGCTTGTGCATGCAGCGTACGCGGTTAATTCAAATCTATGGTAAACAGGTCAGGTCAGATCAGATGATCTCTCTTACTACCGGTCAACAATGTAACCCGGTACCACCTGTCACATGGTCGAACCCTTGGAGACTAAACCGAGGCCCTCCTCTGGAACAATGACCCAACATGAGGAGGGGGTGCTGGACCTCCTGTCAGAATTAAAACTCAAGATCTGGCTTCAGAGCTCCTTTCAGCTCATTCAGCCTCTACCAATTCACCTTGACAGTGCGGCAGAGTAGGCAATTATACTTCATCCACATGGAAACGAGACAAAGAAGAGGTCGTAATGCCCAAGGCCAAAATGGGCCCAACTCTACAGGTACTGGTAGAGCTAGGAAACCGGCGAATGGTGATCCTTCTGGTGCCACGCCAAAGTATGACGAGTTGGGTCCAAAGCCGCAAGGACGAGTCAGCTCTGAGAAAGTTATCATCAGGAACCACACAGATCTATGCATTTGCACTTATAATGTGAGAACACTTAGGTCAGAAGAAGACCTAGACACCCTCCTTGCAGAAATAGAGAATGTGAAGTGGCATGTTATAGGGCTTGCAGAAACAAGAAGACCACCAAATCTCATTAAGTTAAATCGGTGTGGTCACACATTATTTACAACCTCTGCAACAAAAAGAGGAAATAATGGAGCAGGATTTTTGGTTAATAAGGACATTGAAAGTAACGTACTGGAGTATAAATAAATGTCAGACCGAATTGCATATTTGAAATTACAAATTAATAAGCAACACACAATGATGATTATTCAAGTTTACGCACCCACTTCAGCTCACGAAGATGAGGCAGTAGAAGACGTATACATTGACATAGACCGAGTAATGGCAATGGAAAACACATCCTTTACTATACTCATGGGAGACCTAAATGTAGGTGTGAGAAAGGATGAGGAGGAGAATGGTGTAGGTCCATTTGGGATAGGTGACCGGAACGAGAGAGGAGGAAGGCTTCTCGAATATGTTGCAAGTAGACATATGGTGATTGGCAACACATGCTTTAAGAAACCAAAAGATAGATATTGGACATGGGAAAGTCCTAATGCAGCAACCCATAATATGATAGATTACATTATTACTGACCACAAGAGAATATTGATGGATGTAGAGGTTATATATACCGAAGTCGACACAGGCAGTGATCACAGATTTGTTAGAGCAAAAGTAAGGATTAATACAAAGATGGAAAGGATAATGAGAATGAAGACGTCAAGGAAGAGACATATTGACCTGGGACAGCTTGCCAAAAAGCAACACCAATTCCAACTTCAACTAGACAATAGATTCTCACTTCTAGAAGACTTAGTAGGAGATGAGCCACTTGACGACGCATAAGTAACCAGTACTATTATGGAGGAAGCATAGAAGCTAGCTAACGGTAAAAAAGAGATAGTACAAACAAATAAAAGCAACGCGGAGGATATTCGAAAAATGAACGATAAAAGAAAGGACACATTATATAACTAATTGGACACCAAGAACACAAACCAGACGAAGGATTTGTCCAAATCTGAGTTATGATCATTCTTTTATACAGTAAGTGATAAAAGCGCATTTTCATTTATTTGGCTTAAAAGTCTAGTAAGTTGAAATGTGAAATAAACATGATTTTATGTTGATACCGGCAATTAACATCAATTATGTTCCCGCCGATTGTTGGTTATTCACCGAAGTAAAAAGAAATAAAACCGCACTAGTATTACTTACTTAAATGTAGATGTGCCCAAATCGGTCGTCAGGCAGTCATAGCTACAACCATTGGTTGGATCACTCTCAATGTCCACGGAGAGGAACGTCAGTTCGACGAGCTCGTTCTCGTCGACCTCGATGGTGTACGTGCAGGTCGCGCTGTTCGGGTACGAGTTCGGATAGTTTGGCGACGCTAGAGTTCCCCAGTCCTCGTCGAACTCGCCGCCACAGCTGCCCGTCGGTTGCTGCACGACGTTTACACAAACCATGAAACCAGTTTGCTCGACGTACGCATCCGAACGGAAGACGATGTTCATCGTGTTGGACAGCGACAAGAATGTTTCCGTATTGCTCGGTGTGGAACCACACAGCCTGTGGCGAGATACAAAGTGGGGTAGAGGGGGAGGGGGAGATATAGAGAGGTGTCATTTTTGGATCAAGTTGTTAATTGAGCTGTTTGCATTGTATACATAATATGCTGCCCAAGATCACCAGGCTGTTTGTTTGTTTTATTTAATTTAAACAGGGTTTAAAAAAAAGTTTTGTTTTTCCTATCTAAATCATCAAAACCGTTCATAAAATGTTCCGCTTACTATGTAAAAAGCTGTTTGTAAAAACCGGGGGAAATAGTCTGGAAAGTTTTCTGGAAAGCTATACCCAGAAAGTGTCCCATAAGAATATGACACATATTGAACCAAATTGAACAGAGACGGTAAACAATTACAGAAAGCTTACTTCTTCGGAGCAGAGTAGCCCAGGTCAATGGACAGCGAATCATATTCGCACTCGCCTGCTTGAGGACTTTCTTCGATGTCGAGGTGGACGATGGTGAGGAGAAGGCGTGTTCCGGCAGGAGAGGTCATTTTGTGGGCGATATGCGTGTCGCTACTGTACTCGTCGGGATAGTTGGGCGATGTGAAGATCTTACTGCACTGCATAGGTTCTGGACAAGGACGAGTGAACATCGTGAACAGACATCCATTAAATACGCAAAGAAGCATTTGTTTGTGTATTCTAAATGGTTTTATTATCTTCCAATAACAAATAATGATAATTCAAATAGATAATATTCTGAATAAAGATGTAGCACATACAATACAATGAATTATGGAGTCCAGGACCGTGACATAATAATGTGTTAACACAAATTTGCCAATGGCAGGGCAAGGAAATGGGGCACAAAGTAACTAAACATGTTCACGAGAACAAGGACCCTCTCCAGCGCCCCTGCCGGGTGTTCAGGAGGTCCCCGAAAGCTTTTGGATCAGGGGACCACCAGGCAAAGAACAACACATTATTATATGTTTTGGTACCGTTTTGTGATATCAAATAGATACCCAACATTTTGGTTTTTTAGTCGGCATGACGAGGTGTACATGATGGATGGATACAGATGCCCGGGCCAAAGGGCCTTAGTGTGGTTCGGAACAGATTACAATTTTATTCTGGAAATGAATCAATAAATGTATTAGTCCCACGGTCAAAATGGAAACTTTTACTAAAAGGTTATTCATGACATCCTGAAGTTTATTTTGTAAATACCTGTTGTCGTTGTAGTCGATTGTTTTGTTGTTGCAGCGGCTTTAGTTGGTTGTGTTGTTGTGGTAGCAGGTTTTGTCGGTTGCGCTTTGGTGGTAGCAGCTTTAGTTGGTTGCGCTGTTGTGGCAGCAACTTTAATTATCTGTGCTTTGGTGGTAGCAGCTTTAGTTGGCTGCGCTGTGGTTTTAGCGGCTTCAGTTGGTTGTGCTTTGGTGGTAGCTGCTTCAGTTGGTCGCACTGTTGGGGTAGCGGCTTTAGTTGGCTGTGCTTTGGTTGTTGCTGCTTCAGTTGGTTGCACCGCTGTGGTAGCCGCTTCAGTTGGTTGTGCTTTGGTGGTAGCTGTTTTTTCAGTGGGTTTTGTCGGTGCCTGGATCGTGTACGAGGCTTGGAATCCTTCCGCTGCTGTTGTCTCGTCCGAGTAGAACCAAATGGCAAGCTCGTCCATAGCTTCGATGACCCCAGGAGAGGCGCTGCCGCAGTACTTCTCGCCACCGTACCGGGGATCGTCGATGTTGATCTGCACATAGTCCCAGCACTTCGCGCGTTTAGTATCATACGATTCCAGATTGAAAGCATTGAATTGTACGGTTATTTTACTCCCGGGTTCACCCTTTTATGGAGAGAGAGAGAGAGAAGGGGAGAGAGAGGGGGAAACACGTTAATTTGACACATATTAGATAATGACATTATTTGAAATACCCAATTACACGATTACTTCAAGACCAAAAAAAACCTCCTGTGCGATATAAACACCAGAGGACTTGGGATTTGCTGAACGTGTTGCAAATATGCTATGCATTTCTTATCGTGTGCATTTAATGTTTTTTTTTTTTTTTGGGGGGGGGGGGGGGGGATAGTAAACAGAAAGTATACAAACCTTAATGTAGTAGAGCTTTCCCTTATTTAAAGGGTAGGTGTCGTCAGTAGGATAATTAGGAGACTCGATAATACCCGACTCATCAGTTAAGGTGACTGATTCAACTGAAAGAGAAGATATATCGTTAAAGATCACATTACATATTCCGTTCTTCATAATATTGATTCAATTTACAAGAATTGTGTAAGACATCAAGACAGGGGTAAATGTTTTTCAAAATGATTTTTAACTAAAATTAATGTAATTCCTTTGAAATATTTAAAACTTCTGTCCACTATGACTAAAAGGGAATAATATTTTTTTGATTGGACCTTGATCGTTTAATGTAGCATGATGTATATTTTTACAAATAAACATAACAATACAAAGGCAATAAGTAACGCTCTGTGTGACGATTGGTTGGCAATATTTCGGCATTAGCTATCATAAGGGTCATCGTTGATAAGGGTGAACTTTTAGGGTTTTAAGGGATGGTTAAGTGTTGGTTTGGAAGGCGCTACAAAAAATATTTAAATTGTAAAGTAATGGAAGAGCATGTGCTTTTAGAGATAAACCAAACTTGATTTTGATCAAAATATGTTCAGAAAGAGTTGAATTATCAATAAATAAACCCCTCACAAAAAAGTTCCGCAATTCAAGTTTGAGCGTTCATAACTCTCTTATTACTTTATTACCGTTCATGAATTTGGTATCATTGGAAAACTTGTATTCTCCCCTTTACATTGATATGACATTTGCTATGAATATATTTCATCATGGAATGTGCATGACACCCAAAAATGGGGCAAAGTCAAAAGCGAAATGTTGCAAAATGCATTGATATTGTCAACAGTGTACCCTCCTTTTGTTGGGAGAATACAGTGTTCTGAATGATGTTCAGTCGGTCATGCGTGAATTTCAATGGCATTTTATCATCTTTTTTGGAGGATGAAATGTGCCTTTATGATTTTGAGGTGGTGCAATAAAGTGTTTGTATGTCGTTAGGAAGATGTGATGTGTCTTATTGACTAATTGAGAAATGTTCATTATGTTTTATTTGTACACATAAGTTTTCAGAAAGAGCATTCATATCTCTCCTATTAATTTATTACTGTACATAAATTGGGTATCATTGGAAAGCTTAATTTCACCCCTTTCCATTGGTATGACATTTGTTATGAATATGTTATCATGGAATGTACATTATAACCGAATAAGGGGCAAAGTCAAAAATTAAATGTTGCAAAATGCATTGATATTGTCAATATGATTTATCATGTCATTGGAAGAATAATTGATATGTTGAATGATGTTGAGGCGATCATGCATGATGTCAATGGCGTATTATCATTACCCTGGAGGATGGAATGATTTTGAAGTAGTCATGAGTACAATAATGAATTATTCTGTCGTTTGGACAATGAAAAGTGACGTTTGTACTGTAATTGTGGTGGATTTTGTGTACACTTGGAAAACTGACAAACTTGCAATAATCTGTGTAAAAGTCAAACATAATGATAATTTCTCAATCAGTCAATAAAACACATTACATTACATCTTCCTACTAACAACATACACAAACGTTATTGCACCACCTCAAAATCATAAAGACGCGTTTCGTCCTCCAACGAAAACGTTAATACCCCGTTGATATTCACGCATGACCGACTTAACATCATTCAGAACATTTCATTCTCCCAACAAACACAAAAGGAGGGTATATCAATACCTTTTGCAACATTTCACCTTTGACTTTGCCCCATATTCGGGTGTCATGCACATTCCATGATAAAATATTCATATCAAATGTCATATCAATGTAAAGGGAGGAATACAAGCTCTCCAATGATACCAAATTCATGAACGGTAATAAAGTAATACGAGAGATATGAACGCTCAAACTTGAATTGCGAAACTTTTTGTGTGGGGTTTATATGTGATCGGAATAATGTGGGACCCACAATTTAAGAAAAATCTTTATAATGATCACACTTTTTCAAAAATTAACCAAAGTTTTTTTTTTAAATAGTTGTTAATGATAACTCTATTGAATCATTAATCTAACCTACATTTTTTTTTACAAGCAATAGTTGAAACCAAATATTTTAGTGAGCGCCCTCTGGTGTTTTTCTATTTGTAAGTTTTCTACCTTTTGGGCATGGCGGAATTAAATAGTTGTTAATGAAATGGTCCAAGTTTTGGTAACTAATATTCATTTTGACCAAAACTGTCCTATATCCCTTCAATTGGGGTCGTTATTCGAAATTGCAAATTCGGTCACTTTTCATTCATGTATTGGAAAAGTTGCCGAAAATACATTTATTGCCCCAAACTAATTTATCAGTATTGTTGAAAAGCATAAACAATAGGGCTTGTGTGGAAAAAATCAGAATCAGAAGGGTCACTATTCATAATAAGATCGCTAGTTTAATAATACCACACATATTCTTATTGTTTCCTATCAATATATCTAATTAATCGCTTTTTGGCCCCGTTGCAGAAATTAGAGATACAATCGAGAATTGGCTTTCCCGTGTGGACATGACTTGTTTGTTCGTAAGAACATTTTCGCGTGTCAAAAAATCAGATATGCGCATTTTGAACACATGATCTGACTTACAATCAATTGTAACTTACAATCAATTGTATCTCTTTCTGCAACGGGGCTCAGATCTGCTTGTATAGCCATCAGGACAAAGTGTATCGTGTCATTCCAGTCATAGTATAACTGGTCACCAGTTATGGTACGGTCCTTGATCATCCAGGACTCAACATTACGGATACCGGTTTTACTCTGATATGACTGGAATGTCAAGAAAACACTTTGTATGGATGCACTTGTCGAGGGATTTGTGTTCATGATGAAAACAAAGGGGTAGGCACATTTCACAGGTTTAACATAATGTATGGTTAAACCAGATAATGATTATGAAGTCTTTTTTAGTCTGGACAAGAGCTGTGCCACTAATACGAAATCAGACCAAAGTGATTAAACACTCACCATCTTCCTCAACTGCCACCTCCACTTCACATACGTCACCTGACCAGCCTTTAGGGCATGCGCAGTCGCAGTTTTTGTCAACATATCCGCCGTTCAGACAGGAGAGGCCGTTGGTGCAGTGTTCTGCACATCTGTAGATGATGTTCGCCAGTTTGGCATCGAGGAAGCTTAGTCCATCCCTCTGACCGATGTACGGCATTTGAGTCGGATCTTTGGTTAAAAGAGTTGGGACACTGGGGTCGATGGCAAAACCCTTAATGCGCAAAGAATAAAAACAGAGTTAAGGCTGGAGTGTGAAAGGGGAATAATTATAATAATATTGAGTGGCCTTGAGGGGATACAACATAATATTGCCTGAACTAGATTCATATTGCCCGAGTCGAAGACGATGGCAATATGGATCCTAGTGAAGGCAATTATGTCGTATCCCCCGAAAAGATCCAGTCAATATCATTATTATTACCCATATCAGACATCTTGAGCAGTAACGGAAATTAGTAAAATGTAAACTTTGTCTACTGGTAGCAATAAGTATGTAAATTTAGGTGATTGTTAAAATGGGGGGAAAACAATTTATAAAATGAACACACAATTGAATTTTACTCACCAATGTACAGGGCTTGATAATTCCAACAGAAATTGTGATAAACTCCCTTTTCCAAAATCAATTTTTCAATCACAGCTGAAAATCTTCCGCAACTGCTTGCATTTACTTGGTAAGTTTTCAAGTTTTAACTGCAGCATGCACAATGCACACGTACACACATAGTATGTTACACACAGAAGGCAGCTGCGATCGTCTGCTATTTTAACGTGTTAACGTATGGGAAATTGCCCCCTGTAGACCGGCAGCCCAGAGGACTTTTGTGCATCGAAAAGCGTACTGATTGTTGAACATATGAATATTTAGAGGAGAATGTAACAAATCCAAAAATATGAGTCTACCGGGGTGTACCCGTGGATAAAGGGGTCCTTTGCGCCTCCAAATTTTGACAGTGGGGATTGTCCGATGCTTCTATTTGTTTGGGAATGTACCGTGTTCAACATCGCTGACTGCGGGGAGAGCGAAACAGATAACAAAAGGATCACTGATGCGTATCTGGCAATTTTACGTTTGCCTGTTTTGAAAGACGAAATACAAGTTGATGCATCGGGGATTATATCCAAAACCTCTTGCAACTTAACACATATGTCTTACAGATTACAGAATACATATTGGATACAAATGCCATCCGTTAAATTACCCTACAGTTGCCTCTGAATATTGAAGATCGACTCGTCAAAGCGTCGCTGGGCAATTAAAAGGACAAATTGACGGTATCGATAGCAAAATACGATACATACTTTTTTTGAAGAAAACAAATTTGGGGCAATTATTTTTGTTAAATGCCAAATTCAGTAACTATGTTTAGTGAAAATGTTAGGTAGGCTTTATAGCTACCAAGTCGTTTAATTTGGCGTATGCTCAGTACTTTTTAGCGGAGTTATTACGCATTTCTTATAATTATTGTCCTTATTACACGCGATATGATGCGCCGATATCGTGCATGTAAAAAGGACAATGCAATTGTCCTTTTACGCGCATTGACAATGCACAGCCAATGCGCGCGACGTGGCGCGATAATGGGCAACAAAAAGGGCAAAGTCCATTTTGTCCTTTTTGTTGCCCATATCATACGCGCACGAGGTGCGCGTTGAGTCGTGTATGCCACACATGCAAAAGGGTAATTTCATCGCCGCTTCAATTAAAATTGGTTAAACTTGTGGCCTTACGTATGTGCAGATATTGTAACCAATGTTATGTTTTTACGGAAAAGTAGTCAAATAACACACTTCATTCGTTATAAGTGTATTTATTCTTATCCAAATAACACCGCTCGGCAGTTCGTGAAAAACGTTTTTGTCCTTTTTGTTGCCCAAATACGCGCAATGTTTTCATTTTGTCCTTTTGTTATTTTTGATTTTCTCAAAAAGTAGGGCATATATGGGGATTCTAAATATATCATCGCATAGGTATTTAAGTACTCTATCTGAAAATAAAATAAAAACAAAATCGATATTTAACGATAATATCGGCCAATTTGCCCTTTGAATTGGACCTTCCACTTTCAGAAATTGTATTTCCGTACGTAAATGTTATAAATGAACCCATACGACACGATCGCTGCACAAAAACAGACGTAAATGTCAGTTTTATGTGTGTATTGGCGCCATAGCTGCAATGTAGAGGACAATAGACATTCTCTCGCAGGATCTCAAATCGGCTTGTAACGCAAAATGAGGCGACCTCGTGACGCATGACCATAGGTGAATGTGTGTGTGTGTGTGTGTTTGTGTGTGCCCTGTCGCTATGCCATGCGCTCATATTGGTTCCTCTGCATTCGGCTATTTTCGAGACGGGTGTTTATGTAATGTCTTAAAATTAATTTGTAAGTGGAAGCCCTGTTTGATCTTGTTTTGGTGATGTGGTTCATTCAAATGTATTTATATGGCCTTTGCATATTCAAACGTGCTATCAATATGTATTCTGTAATCTGTAAGACATATTTGTTAAGTTGCAAGAGGTTTTGGATATAATCCCCAATGCATCAACGTGTATTTCGTCTTTCAAAACAGGCAACGTAAAATTGCCAGATACGCATCAGTGATCCTTTTGTTATCTGTTTCGCTCTCCCCGCCGTGAGCGATGTTGAACACGGTACATTCGCAAACAAATAGAAGCATCGGACAATCCCCAGGGGTCAAACTTTGGAGGCGCAAAGGACCCCTTTATCCACGGGTACATCCCGGGAGACTCATATTTTTGGATTTGTTACATTCTCCTCTAAATATTCATATGTTCAAGAATCAGTACGCTTTTCGATGCACAAAAGACCTCTGGGCTGCCGGTCTATTATGCCTTCTGTTTCTAGCCAGGCGCTCAGCGGCATGTATAGAATGGAGAAGGGAAAGGTTAACACACGGAGTGACTGAAGGACTAGCCCCTACTGTAAATTTCACTACGTATACAAAACGTGTGGCCTAGAGCTAATGATCGGAGATAGGCGCCGCCTCATATGCCAAATTGGCACGGGAAGGGCTTAAACTTTAATAGCATCTCTAGAAACAGCTGATCACGTTTTTAATGTATTCAGGCGCGGATCTACGGGGGGGGGGGGGGGTTAGGGGGTTTAAACCCTCCCCCCCCCCCCCCCCCCTTGGGCTGCCAAGTGAAAATGTGATGTGCATAGAAAAACGCCATCATGGGTTTAAACCTCCCCCCCCCCCCCCTTAGCAAAATAGCCACAAAAAAATGCCTCGCCGTTACGCGGCTCGTGGACGATGCTCTGCATCGTCATTGGGTCAACCCCCCCCCCCTTAGCAAAATAGCCAAAAAAAATCGCCTCTCTGCTACGCGGCTCGTGGACGATGCTCCACATCGTCATTGGGTCAACCCCCCCCCCCCCCCCCCCCCCTTAGCAAAAAGCTAGATCCGCCCCTGGTATTCATTGGCATTCATATTTAATTACTTGTACAATTACTTTATTTATCATTTCATAAACTGTGTATATACTTGACCATATGCCATGATGATATAATATGTAAAATATATGACTTACGTAAGCCCCATAATGCATGACTGACCGCGTATCGTATTCGATAGTCTCCTTGCTATAGACCTCACCAAGACTCATCATCTCGAAATTGTGTTGCTGTTTTGGGTCGATGTTGTTCCAGTCGATATCGACGTGCTCGTCTCGATCGGGCCTTGCCTGCTCGTGTTGGAAGCCGATGGCGTGACCGATCTCGTGCGATATAGTACCACGCTGTTAAATCGACCGAATGGAAATCGTTTGATTTTAGGACTTGTTAACACCTTGTTGACACATCTTCTCTTCTCTGGTTAGTTACATGATTTTTCAATTCTAAATAGAATAAGGATTTTCAGTAAGGAGTAACGTACACAACAAAATAATCTAGTTCCCTCCCGTTGGAAAACATAATTTCCGTGCATTCGTGAACATATATTTATACATCTTATATATTTAGATTCTAATCTAAAACATGATATAGCCTTCAAAATCCCATTGTGTTTAAATCCTTCACCCTTCCTCTTAAACAAAATTATTTGTTATTTTGTATCTACAAATAATTTTTCAGTCAGAATATTGTTGAAATCCACAATGGTATATCATTAACAAATGTGCCGAAGGTAGTGAATACAAGGTTCAAATCCAAACACTTCAATCATACATATCTTTATAACGAAGGATACATTCTGAAAAACCGAAACATTATCCATGCTTCTATTTGTATTATAACACTCAGCAAAAAAAAGAAAGTAAAAACTTTTTCATGTTCATATTTTTTATATAAGATTTTATAAAAAACAAATAAATTATATATCAAATTAAAGGATATTTAATTGTTTTTCAACCTGGTAGGTGAATACTAATTGAAACTTTACGCATGAGTGAACACATTCATTGTCTGTTCCAAGGTGCAGAAGTAAAAATTGCAAAATTGCACAAAAAATGTAAAACGTCACATTGCACAGAAAAGTTAAACAAAACACGATAAAGGTTTGCATGGTTCATTGCACTTGTTTGTTTAGAGTCAGTATCTTTCTTTCTTTGCAGTGTTTCTTTCTTTCTTTCTTTCTTTAAAGTAAATATCTTGTTGGGCCACCATAGCTGTTACGCATCTTGATCTTGCATTACATTTTATTCAGCATTCGATTTGACAGTACATTTTGGACATTTAAAGGGGACCATCAGGCAAAGAACAACACATACTTATATGTTTGGTACCGTTTTATGATATCAAATAGATGCCCAACATTTTGCAAAGGGTTGTGTAATTCATAAACAAAGCAATTCATTTCCACCACTTACGGAACCACTACTATTTCCTGGTTCCATACGGGCCAAACATTTGCGAGTGCGCCAATGCTAGTCATGCGTACGTTTGGAGACAATATAATTCCGGGCGATTCGTTAGCTCTGGACAAAGTAGTCTTGTACATGCAGACCCATGAACGCATGCTTAAGAATGGTGATGCGTTTTCCAATTATATGTTTTTCCTGGAAACATATTATTGTGAACTTGTTAATGGAATGGAATACTAAAGATGTTACCTTTCATTTATAAGAATATTATTTTTGGGTGGTGGTACCCTTTAATCACCCTTGTAGCTACAGTAAAGCCTAGTGCCCGCTATGCGATCTGCGCTTGCGATCTAGCCCGAGTTGCTAGAGATCTCGGTTCGGTGTGAATCGCACCAGTTCGCCGCGAGTCAGCCCGATCTCATTGTGTACGCGATCGTTTCGGTGCCCACTATGCGATCGCACGGCGAATTCCCCTGAGAAATGCATTGTCCCTATTTCCACGCATGCGTGCATGGTTGATGATTACAGCCAGGTATTGTTCGCTCTTGCTTGTCTTGACATCATATGTCTGATTTTTACACAGAAGCTACAGCTCCATCATAGCAATCATTTGGTGAAAGAAAAATCGTTATAAAGGTATTATTAAAAAAATTATGACGTTTTCCCTAGGGATGAAGTTACTTTTTGTGTTCGGTTTATAACACTACAGTAAAAATTTGCCTTAATATCCACAATAATGGCAGAGGGTGGGCGGGCGGGGTGAGGGGGCGCGGGGTGCTACGACAAAGATATTAAAATCATTTGTTCGTTCAATTGTACTAGTTATTACAGTTAACAAAGGGATCTGCCTCGACATGATATCTATACCGTAAAAGTTTGACTAGAGGCGCTACTTTCTCACAGTATTAGCAGATATTATCAACAGCCCCAGCCCCGTCCACAAGGATCTAGTATAATGAATATGTATCTAGCCCTTTGTCAACGATCTTCGAGCAGGTCTTAATGAATATTCATGATAGCATAATCATGTAAAATTGAGAAGAGGTAAACGTTACTTAGGGTAAAAAACCCACCAAGCAAGCAGAAGTAGCTCTTGGGTCGGTGGTTGGTGCAAATCATTCTAGGCATGGCGGTATGTAAAGCCGTAGGTTCAAGTCGCATTGGATTAATTATGTTTTTATTCTTCGATTTCATAAGAAATTTTGTTTTAACAAATGCCACCGTTTTGTGCATAGGAATAGGAAGGAAAATCATTTACTTTTTGTCAGATACACAATTATGACATTCAGGTGAAATCATGGCATTCCCTGTCCCACCCCACCACACCCCACCCACACACACACACACAAACACACTAGTTAAGAGTCGTGTAGGCGGGGGGGGGGGGGGCATGGGCGTCGATCTGTCATTGATACCCATTCATCAGGGGGGATGGTCTATTCATCCATCCCCCTGATGAATGGGTATTACGTAAGTATCGACGCCCATGGGGGGGGGGGGGGGGGGGGGTGCATGTCCGTCGCCAAAAAATGTTCGAGGCCGAGACCGAGACCACTTATTCAGTTGTTTCCCCAAGGCCGCCAAATAGTGGTAAAGGGGGAAGGGGCAACTTGTAACTTGTAACGTGTTTTTAAAATAATGTTTGTTATGAATTTTCGACACCCTTACGCCTTGGTCCATTTAACGATGTCTCTCAAGCTACCCATCATCCTTCCCCTTCGACCCGTCCAAAATATTTCACTGAACATCACGACCAGTAAATCAATGAGGATTACGTATTGTATTAGAATTACTTTAAGAAAATACGCGCCTTAAAGCCAAATCCCCTAAATGCTGGCAGATGACAATTAAAAACAATTCAATCAAATTAAACATGTTAAATAGCAATGTAGCTATCGAGTATGTATGTACAACATGCATTCTGCCTCATAGCCATTGGATCCTGATATGTTTGAATAAGGGAATGTGTTTTACATTAACATGTTATAGTATTTTCACAAATCATTCCATAGAAAATATTCCATGTACAAATATTTATTACAAAATCGCTCTATATTTAAGCATTATGTTCATCTAATAAGGTAATTTGTCTTTAACTAGTTTTCTCTTTCCAGTTGAATTTCTATTCATCACGATCACCTGTTTGGTTTCCATGTGATTATTTTGTTATCATATTTTACGACGCACACTGAAGCTGTTACTAGGCAGATAAACCTCGTACAAGCAGTCGATCTGTTTGAATATTACGTAACTATGCATTATAGCGCTCTCTGACACAAAACAGAACAGAGAATGACACAAAACAGGGAAACAGAACCAACAACTAATACTATAAAAAAAACCCGCAGGACTTCATTTGGGTGGATTTGATCCGCGTACTTTGTGATCTAAAAACAGACCAATACCATCTACCGTTGAACCACGTTCTGAAGCGGAATTTAAAGCATATTCTTTCAGCCCTTTCACACATCTTCGACATGTTTCATTCATGCTTATGTATATTTATTCAGAACAGGTGTACGATCTATTGCATTATTTGAGGCGCTAGGAGGAACATTATTGTTCGAACTGTATTATTCTGTCCAAGCAATCGTTATCCTCATTGTGCTCTCCGCATTATCTGTTTTGAAAAGGAACTCATGATGCACCACCAACAAGACTATTCACACTATTTCAAATGAATAGCAACAACATATATATTTGCATAATCTCTTGAGTTTCATCTCAACTATAGAAATAGAAACATATTGCATAACATAGCAGTTTCCAAGTTACAACGTGCAGCACTAGCAGCATAAAATCAAAGAATGCATGACACGGCATCTCAAGTTCGAATCTGACAAACCATGCATAATGAACATAATCGTAGTCATAGCGTGCGTGTGCTGTGTGCATGTATACAATAACGGGTGTGTTTGTGTCCGTGTGTGTGTGGGGGGGGGGGGGGGAAGGGGGCGGGGCTGGGTTGCTCAACATTGCTTCCTATTCATAAGTTGTTAATTCTTGGTCGGAAAAGAGTAAAATAAAATTTGTGCTTGATGAAGAGTTGGCTGAAACAGGGTGATGAATCAATTTTAAAATGACCCTACCCCCTCCATCCACTAATATATAAAGCTTAATACTATTACTAGCAGAATGTCAGGACTTCACTCACCTGAGTGTAATAATTGTGTATTTAAGTTAACACAGAAATGATCATTTTCATTCCCATTCCTATGCACAAAACGCTGGCATCTGTTAAAACAAAATTTCCTATTTCCTATGAAATAAAAAATAAAAATTAAATCACTTATCCAGTGCGTCTTGAACCTACGGCTCTTCATATACCGTGATGCAATTTTACCTTATCCTGATTTGCACCAACCACCGACCCAAGAGCTACTTCTGCTTGCTTTATTGGATTTCAACACTTAGTAACGTTCATCTTTTCTAACTTTGCGTGATAATGCTATCATGAATATTCATTTAGACCGGCTCGTAGATCGTTGACAAAAGGCTAGATACATATTCATTATACTGGATCGTTTTGGATGTTTGCTGGCGCTATTGATACTCCTCTAAACCAGTAGCGCCTCTAGTCAAACTTTTACGGGTATCCTTTGCAAATCCCCCACATCCACTGTAATACTGTCCACACCACATGTATAACTTGTTTTTTTTAAGTATGTCATTTGATGAAATGTGTATATTCTGTGTTTTTAGAGATGTGAAATAAAATTGAAATTGAAATTGAATTGAAATTCTGAGGACTTCGACAATGTTACTAGATCCCTTTAACATTTAAGAAAAACATTAACTAGTTTTTAAATCTGGTTTTTAAAATGTGGGGTGATGAAAAACTAAGTGTAAAATTTGAAAGAACACCCAATTTAAATGACAGATTCAACTTTATTTGATAAAAATCGGTTCAGAACCAACTGAAATATCCACATTGTATAGTATATCAGATCTGAATAAATGTCAATATATTTTTATTTTTTTTAAATGCGACACATTTTGAAAATTGTTGAAAATCTACCAAAATGGTTTTAATTATTTGTTGATGATCACTCTGTAGAATAATTATTTTAACCAAACTTCACATTTACATTAATTTGTTGATTAAACAATGGTTGAAACCTGAGGAGTCTGGAGGGTGCCTCTTGTGTTAATGGCTGTTTAAACAAAAATGAAAACAGACCTGTAAATTAACCGCCTATATGTTTTACTCCCATTCAAGCAACTGTTAGTTTTGAATCATAATTTGCAAGTTTTCATAACTGAAATTCTGTTTGACCAAAACTGTACTATCCCTTTAAAAGAAATAACCGAAGACTAACCTCGGTGCACCCCTCTCCGATGGAGATATGTTGTGGTGTGGTTTCGGCTCGTGTGTCCGGCTGCATTCCAACATACGACCAGCACCTTGAATCAGGGGAGAAACACATTAGATGTATAACACTATATTTGACAACCGATATTTAAAAATAAACCTAATAATACTACTACTAGTATATTATACTCATAGAGCGCAAATTGTAAGGAGCCTCTAAGCGGTATTATTATTACCCTGGTCAACGGATACACACTTCAGTCATTCCTGCACATTATAGTGCACGATTCTACTTCCTAGGGAGTGTTCTTGCCAGTCGCTTGTTAGCAGTTAGGCGCACTCCTACAAATCAATTTTGAATTCGCTCATTTTTTTATGTCCATTAATAAAATCACGACATGACATATTCAGACACCCATACACACGTTTTATTCCTCCAAATAAACGGAAAACCATCAATAACAATTTCGTGAACACAATTATGCATAATATATATACATGGATGTTCCATTACAGAAATGAAATTACATATACATAACAATTTACATCACATAATTATGAACTACGTACGAATAATGAAAATTTGAGGTTTTTAAGCTAAGATAAAAAAGAAGAAACACACACACACACACGCACACACGCACACACACACACACACACACACACACACACACACACACACACACACACCCATACTTGTAGGAGTCTTCAAACGGGGATACAATTTATAACACCTTCAAACGGGGATATCCCCGCTTTTTTCGGCTTTTTTGGCTTATCCCCGGTTTGCCGGTGTGTAAACATGGACATATGCCCAATGGGCATACACACACACACATTCACACACACTCACATACACAAACAGTTCATTCATACACACCATCGGTTACATAGATGTAAAATGGGCAATTAAGGGATATCCTTCAAAAATCATAATAACATACAGTACAGCCCTTAAGACGATCCCTAAAGCACTATAGAGGCTGTTCGGAAACCGGGGATATCCCCGGTTTACGACATATCCCCGTTTGCCGGTGTGTAAACCCGTGTGTATCCCCGTTTGCCGGTTCTTACAAGTGCACACACACACACACACACACACACACTATTGAGCGCATTAAATGTACAACAAGATAACTAGCATGAGCAGAGTAGTTACCCATCTTCTTTGACAAACTGGAGCCTCTGGTTGTGTTCCAACTCTGCTGCAAGCTTGACAGTGTAGGGCTGGAATGAAAGGCATGTCAGACTCTGCCAATGGGCCAGGGCGGCCTCGATAAAGGGTATCTCCTGACCTGTCGTCACAAGAGAAACGAGTTACTTCATTATGTATTAGGCCTGATATCAAAAGGGCGCACAATTTGAATTTTAGACCGACTTTGATTATTGATTACAGAGGATCTAAGTATGATTTGAGTTTTTCTTCGAACAATTATTTTGAAAATCAAAATATGAAATATTCAGTGGAAACGTCCACCTCCAAGAAAAACAAATATCTGAAATATTTGTTACATCATTGCGTCTTCAAATCGACAACAATCGAAGATGGTCTTTAACATACAATTATTTTACCGAAACTGGGGTCGTAAACTATGAGGGGTTATAATTTAGAATGATTATACGTAGATTATAAGTAGAATGAGGCGACGATATTCATTGTGCTATAAATATGACGGTGGTATTTTTAAGAGGTTTAATAGCAAGACGCATTTCATATCGCAATTCCACGTCAATTTAATATGGCCAATCATATGTGTCGAAGGTAGTGAATACAAGGTTCAAATCCAAACACTTCAATCATACATATCTTTATAACGAAGGATACATTCTGAAAACCGAAACCTTATCCATGCTTCTATTTGTATTATATAATACAAATACACGTTTTGTGTTTTTTGAAAAATTTTCACCAGGAAAATTTCAAGGCAAAATCAACCATTATACCCCTCATCAAAATTAGCAACTCCTAATTTTGGGGGATAAAATAGGTGGAAAATATTTAGTTATTAAAGGGATCTAGCAACTTTGTTCACATGTGCAAAAAGTGATGAATGGTTGATGTAATGTGTATTTTTGTGATATGATATATCTACTTAGTAATGTGTGTAAATTCGCGTTAAATGGGTGTTATATGGCTGAGTAATGAGCGAAAATGCAAAGTGATATTCACCTACTTATTGAAATGACTTTGTACACGTTAACGACTATCCAGTGGATAGTTTGATATCTGAACCCTTCAAGCGTAAATATCTTTTTTCGAAAAACCGAAACCTGTGCAGTGCTTCTATTGTTAATACGAATACAACACGATATGAAAGAACTACTAAAGTTCTAAGTAAGTTTGGAGGATTTGGACAATGTTACCAGGACCCCGTAGTACAGAAAGAGATACAATCGATTGTAAGTTATTGTAAGTCAGAAAATTCGCGTGCTTCAACCAATCAGATTTGCTCATTTAGAACACATGATCTGACTTACAATCGATTGTATTTCTTTCTAGATCTTTTTATTTGAGTGTGACATAGAAAAGAACCTTCTGTTCAGGCCTGATTGCAAAGCATCAAATAGGCTTTCCATTTATAAAACATTATGCATGCCCGGAGCTCTATGAATAAGTAATGACCAAGAAACCCAACATTTTAAATTGCAAAATATATTAAAAAATCGAGTGAAAGGTGTTCACATAATGGCTAACATTCGAAAGAACATGTCGTTATTTGTTTTATTGTAATCTGACGGAGATAAAAGAGTGAAATTTAAGGTTGACAATTATTTTAAAAACACAAATTAAAATTATATTCAGATCGTAAAATAACGTCTCGTTAATTTTTACATCTTTGGAAGGGCAAATTAGTCTTGTCTTAGATAATTCATCACTCGCATATTCATTCATCTTTTAGAACGGTCAGGAGTTAGCACAATATCACAAGAGGTCAACAAATTACATTCTAGCTCCGTGATTGGCTAATTTAACATAACGCGGTTCTTGCGGGCTATTTAAACGAGACCGCGTGATGACAAACCAGGCAATGCCAGGTGCGAATGACTGTTGCTATGGGCCCGTTACCTCAGCAACAATGGTCTCAGCTAATCACGGAGCTAGGATTTCGGAAATCACAGTCATTTTCTGATCACTTGTGATATTTTGCTAGCTCCTGACTGTTCTAAAAAGTAAATTGATATGTCAATTGTTTATTATTAAAGACAAGACTTTGCCCTTTCCAATGACATAAACATTACCGAGACGCAAGTATATATAATACGTTATTTTTCAATGTGAATATAATTAGTTTGTCTGTTTTTTATCCTCCTTTTAACCACCACCACCCACAAATTATATTCTTATAAATAATAGATAACATTTGTAGTAGTCCATTCCACCAACAAATTCAAAAAAATATTTGTCCAGAAAAATATATAATTGAAAAAAAGCATCACCATACTATAACATTGTGTTCATGGGTCTACATACGAAGACTATCTTTTGTCTAGAATGAACGCATCGTCCGTTAATCTATTGTCTCCAAAAGTACGCGTGAATATAATTAGTGCACTCGCAAACGTTTTTATGGCGCGTACGGAACCATGAGGCCACAATGGTTCCGTAAGTAGTGGTAATCAATTGCATTGTTTATGAATTACACAACCCTTTCAAAATGTTGGGCATCTATTTGATATCACACAACTGTACCAAAACATATAATTATGTGTTTTTATTTGACTGGTGGTCTCCTTTAAATGTCACCCTTTTCTTTGTGCCAGATTGAAACAAAACACATATTGATATAAACTTAGGGGTAGTACAGTTTTGGTAAGGCTGAACTTTAGTAACCAAACCTGGACAGTAACATTATATACTAATAGGTATAACTCCACCATGCTCGAAAGGTATACAAAATTACAAACGACTTAGTAAAAAACACGTTATCATTCAAAAAGAGCCATTAAAACACAAGAGGGCGCATTCTTAAGAGGCATTGGTTTCTACAATTTTTCATACAAAATTATGCATGTGATGTTTTATTGAAATAATGATTAAATAGAGAGATCATCAACAACTATTAAAAAAAACGCTTTTGACAATTTTTGAAAAAGTGCAAGCATTTTTTTTTTTTTTTGAAAAAATCATCTAATTATTTGGGCCCCAAATAATTATAAGATCAGATATAATTATTAATATTTCAGCCGTTTCTGGGTCGATTTTGGCCAAATAAAGTTTATTCTGCCATTAAAATTGCATGTTCTCTCAAATTCGACACTCAGTTTTTCATTACCTCACAAAAAAATTGTGATGTGTAGCGCCCTCTCTACCAAAATTAAACTACCCCTTTAAGAATCTAACGGCAGTATAATTAAACACTTAAAAAAAGAATATTTTGTTTAGGAAACATGGCATTTATCTTGGCTACTCTATTTCATTTTAAAATAACAGTGTCTTATCCCAGTGCCTATGAAGAAGATGATACAGGTCGGTCAAATAATTATAAACTGTGCACTTCTATCTCATTATCTAAGCATGACTTGTGTCTCTAGCCATGCTTACGTGTAAAGTCTACAGAGCATGCGGCATACGATCTAGCCATGCTACTGTACTATGCTAGCGTATGAAGCCTACATAGCATGCGGTATATCTCTAGCCATATTATTGCTAGCGTATGAAGCATACAGACAGGAATTTTGCCTCTTAATTTGATGACTTACTCGATGATTCTGAAAATTCGTAGGGGACGACTTTATTCGGCCAATAGTAGACGGTGTCTCGCATGGCCTTCCTTTTCTGGCGGTCATTCTCGGACTCGTGCAGGAACTCCTTCTGCTCTGGGTTCAGCATCATGTCCGTCTGGTAGGCGTGACGGGAGAAACCCTCATCGGCCGGGACTCCGCGCCCGAACGGGTCGACCTTGGCTGGCTCAGGCACGTGATTTACCTTGCCATTGAACACCACTTCCATTAGAGGTCGCTGGTAAAACATGGTATAACGGTACAAAGCCGGAGAAAATTACAGTTGTTCCTGGAGTATATTACTACAACTACTTTCATGACTTTAGTTAATCATTACAAACATATATATTTTAGAACCGTCTCATGCACTCCTGACCACTCCCGATGACGGACAATCCCCTCCTACCACCCTTCCCTTCCTTAGTTCATATATAGGCGTAAGCATAGGAGGCGGGGGCGGCGGCTACAGCAGCCCCCCCCCCCCCCCCCCCCCCCTCCTTCCCGGAATAAAACAAGGGCATATTTAGGCAAAAGGCACCTACATTTTGGGCAATGTCATATTCGCACTAACCCATGTAATCGCTAGCCAAATCCGTCCCTTATACGGGAAAAATCATGTCGTTTTGGGGCAAACTCATGACATATTCGAGCAAAGTCATGTTACATTCGGGCAAACTCGTGACATGTAATTTTCTGGCAAAACCGTCCTATAATCGGGCAAAAAATAAATATTGTTTTCTGTCTCCACCATCAAAAACATAAATTTCTGGCAACAAAGATGCGGAGACCTTCCTTTTTGGCTTTTCAGGTGAAAAATGGGAAGGATAGTTTTTCAGGAAAAAGACTACCTTGTTCCGGACTTTGTTTTATCGTTTAGATGCCATATTTTATTTGGCCGTCAGATGGCGCACTCCGTGCGAGGGCCAGAGCGCGTTGATGTACGAGCTAGAGGGGGTCGCTAAATGAAACCTCGGTGGCAGCCATTGAAGTATATCTTCAATGGTGGCGGCCAGCGTTATATTTTTTTTACACCACTGTTGAGCCATGTTCGTCCAAAACGGGCCCAAAACACGCTGGTAAGCCAAGACTAGAGCCTGCTTGTATGCTATATAATTTATATGCATCAGACTCTGCGACTCTGCGATATCGATCTAGCGAAGACAAGTCCAAGGGCGAGGGTGACCATTAATTAGTGGCCGATCTCGATGCGGACTATGACCACGACGATGAAACTAGGAATGTTCATCTAGGCGTAGATACAATGCACTCACAGTCACCATGGTGTGTGAAACTACAATTTTATTGAGAAAATGGCTAGGCTTTTGATGCATAGAAATTGTATCGCATACAACAGGCGCTAGTCGCATACAGCAGGCGCTAGTCTTGGTTTACCAGCGCGCTTTGAGCGAAAATGGCTCAACAGTGGTGTAAAAAAAATATACGCTGGCGGCCATCACTGCTGTTGTGCAGATCTCTCTCGCTGGCGGCGCTATCTATTATGGGCGGTGGGATTATTACCGTTGATGCGACGGAGTTCAGCATGCGATCGAGGGTCTCGATCCTAGACTAGCAAAAGACCTCAGCCCACCATCCCTCCATTCTGGCCCTGAGAAAAGTATGTTTTTTTACGCCCACTGGGTTACTATCACTCATATTTACTTGTGCTTTAGTTCATTTTAGAACAACAAGCTCAAGAAAGAATAACAACAGTCTTTTTTAGAACTACCAGAGTCATTTTTAGGAATACCAAAAATCCTTAAAATGACTCTCCTATCCTTCCCTTTTCACATTGTGCAACCACAAACCGACTGTACGACTCTCGTAATATTTGATGAACATGTGTTTGGCAATCTAAAGTCGCCTTACCTTGTCTAGTGGCTTTGCTTTGCTGCAGACTGCCAGGCCCGCTAGCACGGCGATCAAGAGGACGAGCTTGGTCATCACGAGAAGTTGTGAGGAAACGATTCAATCTTTGAAAATACCCTTCAGAGGGAATTAAGATGTATGAATCTTAAGTCTGAGAGCCAGCTTTATATACACTTTGCAGCAATTTCATATGGTATAAATCTATATCAGGTGTCATAAAAATAAATATACAAAATAATGGTTCGGTTGCACCTGCCTTTATGGTATGTATTTCCATGCGTTTCATTATTGATTTACATTGAACGCTATGTTTAATATTCAATAAAAGATGATGAAATATTAATTAATTTTTAGATAGAATGTATACTTTGCTATGAACTAATTAAAGGAAAACAAATACGACACGTGTTAAATTCATATTTTAATTCCGTTTTGATTACAGTCAATATTGTGCGGAAAGGCAACAAATATTTACCCTTTATGATCTAACTGATCGTCCTCACCAAGGGCGTCAACAGCTTCTCAATAATGGGGGGGGGGGGGGGGGGGGGGGGTTGGGGCATTGCGAGAGAGCGAAGCGACCGAGCGGGGGAGGGTGTGCCCCCCCCCCCCCCCCCTCCCACTATAAGGAGCTTTTGCATTTTAGGGCTTGAAATTGTGCGATTTGGTGCACGTGCCAAGCTCGCATTTTTTCACACAAATGCCATAGACTCAGAGCATTAACATCCCTGGCACGTTAAGAGTTAACCTGAGACAGGAATTGTACATGATATGTTGTTCGAGCTATGGAATCAAACATACATGTATACATGATATGAAAAAGTGTGTGTGGGGGGGGGGGGGGGGGGGAGGGGACAATCACCTCCACTTTCAAATGTGTAGGGGGGGGGGGGGGCATGTCCCCCCGTCACCCGCCTGTTGACGCCCATGCATACTACTTCTAACAATGAGTAATGTATTGCCTTTGGTTTAGTTGTGCAAACGAGGGAGGGATGTCCGTGTATGAGGCCTTCTGTTGACTGTTCTGTGTGAGTGGGGTGACCATGGACATGGCCATGCGCACCCCCTCAATAAAGCGGGGTTTTTGCCATAGAATTATGAATAAACAAACCAACCACTCGTTTAGGTGCTGCTGCAGCACCTATACATTTCTGGATGGGTGTACAGCACCCCTGCACCCCTGGCTCCTAAGGGCCTGAAAGGCGATGTATCGAAGTCTCCGTCCTGCAGGGGAGGACCTGTGAAGACAATGTCTAGAGGTCCCAAGTAGCGAGGAAATAGTTGGGCACGCTCGTCGTTAGTGGCCAGGCTGTCACGTGGCAAAACAAATTCACAATATGCGCCACGTCTAAGGAACTACGTAACATTGTGGTCATTGTCGAGACTGGTGTATAGGTCGGGTTAAACATTATTACACAATGACCGACTATGTCGACTGAATGACAAAATCGAACAAAATACTGTGCGACCTTGAAACGAACGATCATCCTACAGTATACAAATGATGCGCAGGTATGAGTGGGTCGGTAGGAATTGTTTGCACAAGGTAACTATGGAACTGTTAAACCCACGAGGCGAAGCCGAGTGGGTTTAGACTAGTTTCCATAGTTACCGCGTGCAAACAATTCCACCGACCCACGAAATAAACTTGCGCATCATCTGTTTAATAGAATGGGCATTGTTACGCCCCCCAAAAAGTCAAAAAATTAAAAATTAGAAAAATTACCGGATGCATGAAAAAATTTACCGGACGCATGAAATTTTTTACCGGACGCATGAAATTTTTTACCAGACGCATGATTTTTTTACCGGACGCATGACATTTTTTACCGGACGCATGACATTTTTACCGGACGCATGAAATTTTTACCGGACGCATGATTTTTTTACCGGACGCATGACTTTTTATGCATCCAGTACAATTAATTGTCTGCACAAATTTTGCTCTCAACCAATCAGATTGCAGGGATTTATCAACCCATTCTATAATATTTTCTGGGGCATCACAATATAGGTTGGAACACAATTGAAAGTACCCAAAGAATGCATGCTTTCAAAATCCATCTTATTTATCTCAATGACGGAATAGAAATGTGATAGTAAGAAGAAAGCAACAAGGCAAACGAGAACTGTTTAAGTCACAATTAATTATTTTGGCAATTTTGGAAATGAAATGTACTAATTCCCTTTAAAGTTAAAAGTATAATGGCTTCTGACCTCTGGAAAGTACACATTGCTATAAGTCTTGCCTCGGTTATTTTACCAACCCAACATACAAAGCAAAACAGTAAATACATTATTGTATATATTGATTATTTCAGGAGTGCCTAAATAGTTTGATCATTGTAAATAACGCGATACGTCAGCATTACTTTTAAATTCATTTATTTGTGACTATTTTCCATAGGATATATCTAATGTACTTTAAGATATGTAATGTATGTTAACAAATATTTAAGTCTAGCGCAAGTCTTAAAAATAATGGTTAAGCTATTTGCGCTCGTCGAACATGTGTTACAATATTTGGAAACAAACAAATGAAACTTGCAATTAACAAAGTATTAATTATTAATTATAAATTATTCATGAGAACATTATAATTATGATTGATAGTTGATGGACGCATCATTTCTAATAAAAGGCAAATTAGCGAATTGTGTATTTTTTTGTTTATCTCTCTACCCGAACTTTAAGGCCTGGCACTTAACGATGATTGATTTATCAATGTTAGTCATAAGCGCATATTATGATAATGACCTTTAATTTTAGATGTCAGTATCGATTACTATTATTACAATTAGGAACAGATGAAAATTTTAGAGACCAAGTCACACTTCTCCTTACGACTGAGTTACAACCTATGTACGACTGGGTTAGCGAGTTAATTTCACAGAATAATCTCAAGAAAGATCGTTCAATTACTGTTATGCCTATAGGTCACAAATGCTCCGGGCGCCGCACGATTTTTCTCACTCCGGTGGATTGTCTACGATTTCGCGGAGTTGGGATATCGTACGATGTCTGCGATATCTTTGTGTAGCGGTCACATATTTGCCGGGGCACGTACGATTACTTTCGGGGTTCAAAATTAAATCGCACGATTCCCGTACTTACAATTATCTTAGCGCTCATACGGGCGCCTTAATACGGGACTCGTACGGACATCGCAAGATACTCGTACGATTTAAGTGGCCCAAAATTCAGTCGCAAAATCGTACGATATTCGAAAAATGCTACGATAACGGCGTTTTTAACGCCCTCTCTACACGTAATCCTTCGAAAATGAGTTAATATTATTTTATAATTAGCTACAACAAAATAAAACAGGCTGGATACACGGATCTTAACCCCTCAAAAAAAGTTCGGAAACTCAACTTTGATCGATTATATCATTCTTATTGTCAAATTGTATTTTTTCCTTTTAGTGTCATTGCAATGCATGATGATTTGCCTTTAAAATGGTACATTAATTGTCATTTATTTCAAATCAGGGAAAACGCAGTGCGTTTCAGAATGGAGGACAGTCAGAAGTCAAATGTCGCAAAATGGGCCGAAAGTATTCAGTTGGGGAATTTGACTCTTGTGTCGTATTTTTTAATGTTCAAGTGAAGTTGTATCGAAGATTGTAGCGTGTTCAAATGAATTAAACTTATCAAATTTGGTATCATTTTAAAGCCCATGTGTCTATCTTTTCAATACGATTTTGTCCGTAATTTTTTTATTTACAGGTTAAGTATGGTACAGCGGAATATGGGGGAGGGCCGAAAGTGAAATATTGCAAAATGCATTTCATTTTGTGAAATTGACGACTATTGGAGGAGATGTTTTGGGGTTTTAAATTGCATAATCATCAGTAAATTTAACATCATGTGAAAGCGTGTTTATTTTTCCTTAAAATCATGTCTCACCTGTAATAATTATGCTATTGGGGTGTGTGCAGTAAAACCGGATATGGGGGTCTATTAATGTTATGAATTTAAGACCGTGGCTTCTTGTTTCAAGATTCCGGTAAGATATTGTTGTATTAATCATAACTCTATCATCATTACGTTTTGCACAATCAGAAAGCTCGTTAATTTACCTTTACTATGATATCTCATTTGCAATGATTATGCTGTATGTGAGTGTGCAATACAGGAAACTCACAAACTTGATGTTTTGAAAATGCATCAAATTTCTCTAAACCTACGCAAACTGGCCAGAACTGGCATATTAGCGCCCTCTTTGACCGTGTAGGTATGCCCTTGTTACCACATATCAAACGGTAGAAAGTCGACCTTGCACCTTGTCATTTTGAGCCCCATACATTTAGAGGTACTACACACACCTCAATTGTCAATCACATAACCACTATGAATGGGGCATTATTTTATTGGCAAATTAACACGCTTCAACAAAATGTTGAATTTCATAAAGATTATGTAAAGTTAAGTACTAAGATATCCCCACAAAAATTCGTTTTTGGATGCAACGCCTTCAATTTCACACAATCAAATGCATTTTGTTTACATTTTGCTGTCGATCCTCCCCAATATTCACCTTAATTGTACCGACCCGGCTTACATAATCATTCCAAGTGAGGTGTCATTGGAAAGATAATTAAACAGGCTTTTGTCTGATACCATATTCAACAGTATCTCTTCATTGTCAAGATATTTATCGTCGAAATAATTTGAACTTGAGAAAGACCGTGATATGGATGTCAGACATTCCAACTAGATTTTGTTGGCGCATTTTGTGACATTTCACTTCTGACTTTCCCCCATTCTCAAATATACTGCGCATACCTCGTGCTCGTGATGCTTACGAATTTGGTATCATTTTATAGAGGTATACACACTCTTTCAAGTGATACTTAATATAACCATTATGATTTCATAAGAAAATAAATATAATCGATCAAACTTGAGTTTCCGAACTTTTTTTGAGGGGTTTAGTTCATTTCTGATGTTGTGCAAGTAATGTGAAGAGTCATAACGGAGTACAAATTAAACCAGAACTTGGCATCGTCTACCATATATTATGTTCGGTTAAGTTTAACTAATAAAAGAGCATAATATCTATGTACATATATTTGTGTTAAAGGGACAGGTCCACTTTTACAAACGTCTGAACAGCTTTCAGTTGACGGATGGGGATCAATGTAACACGCAAAACAAAAATCAGAGCGAACAGCCCTCTAATTTGGATTCTACGAATGAAAAACGAATGCATCCCTCCATTTAAACTATATATCGGTCAATAAAGGAGTTCAACTGATTTAGCATAATATTACAACAATATAGTACTAATTCTCGTAAGGGTATTGTGAAGCCGACATTTGTTAACGTATGTCACGGAAACAGATCTCAAAAAGAAAGAATATATAATTACATGTAGTCAGTTTAAGCGATGTTTGGGTATTTTGCTTGGTAAACGCTCACACATTAGTACTTATGCGCGGGTCACGTAGCTAGCGCGGGTCACGTAGGGGTCATGCATACCGATCTGGCACTCCGTGAAATCTATGTACGAACTTACTCACCGGCCGAAAATACGTATGTACCTAATTAACCGACGTCCCTCAGTTTATTCAGTTTTAGGTCTATAACTCCACGAAAAAGAGATTTCAAGCCCTAATTTTTTCAGGCATGCTATTAAATGACATTTCCTTTCATATAAGACAATAACCTCGCAACTTTCGAATTTTGGCTTGCAAAAGTGGATCTCTCGTTGAAGCTCGATTATCAATGAGATTATCAGAGCGGCGCTGTGGCTTAGCGGTTAAAGCGCCTGTCTAGTAAACAGGAGATCCCCGGTCCAAATCCGGGCAGTGCCTACTAGTCCGTTTGTTTTAGTTTTTTTATTTTGCAGCTTTGGATGAAAATGTATCAGCTTTGGTTAAAGTTACTCAAGCATTGCACTAGCTTTGTACACAGAGATCGAGATTTACAATTCAGAACACTTAATATAACATAATATAACATAAAATATATACTACAAGGTATATGAGAACTACTAGAGTTCTAAGTAGTTTTGTAGATTTTGAAAATGTTACTATAGGTCCATGCACGGTCTGAAGGTCACGTTTTCGTCGCTGGCCTCGTGAAGACTTGAATCAAGAATAAATATTGTACTGTTTGGTGGCCCAATAACAAAAAAATGTCAAGTATATTGCTTGCCAGAACAGTGAAGTAAAACAAAATTAATATATAGTGACAGTTTGGTGGTCGTTTTTTGCTAATTTTGTGGGTACAACAAGCACGCCAGAAAGATAGGGACGTGGTGTACATACGTCTGGCTGGAATACTCCAGTCCCTAGGGAGTGGAGAATGTTCACTTTGTTTATATGAATGATTGCAGCGGGTATCCGTTGACCGGGGGTTTAAAAGTTTCGGCCTGAAAGGGATCTAGTAACATTCAACATCTTCGAAACTAATTCGGAACTCTAGCGGTTCTCATATACCTCATTGTATTCGTAGTACCAATAAAAGCATGGAACAGATTTCGGTTTTCCAAATTTTTCTTCCATTGTTAAGATATGTATGATTGAAGTGCTCATAGTTATACTTCTCTAAAGGTTAATTATATCTGTGTAAAAAGTCAATGCAATGGGTTAGCGAATATCACTTTTCATTTCGCAATTACTTGGGCATATGACTTTCATTTACCATGATACTCAGTGGACATATCAGATCACAGAAATATACATTTTATCAACCTGTACTTTCACATTCGAACAATGTTACTAGATCTCTTTAACTAAAATACGGCTTATATTTTACAATTAAATGATTAATGTATCGATTTTGCTGCACTATAGGTTAAAGAATCATTCCAACATCTAAAAAGTAATCTAATTCGAATCTACAATTTTAATTTGTATACGAAATTGTAGGAAAATATGAACGCTATCCATGCAGGTGTTCAGTGATAGTACAAAATCTTTCACAATAATCGATCTGTTTGCAACTTTTGCAATTAAAAGTTGGAACGAATTGTAATTATATTACTGCAGTTGTGTAGCAAGTACTTAGCAATTGGGAGGCACGCTAATTATAAGGGGACAAACTACGATATAATATAAAATATACAATATAAGACGGTAAGAAATAAAGACATATATAGTTAATTATTATGTTTTTTATCTATTTTTGTACAACTCTTGAGAACACGTATCCCGTTCCCCCGTAGCTACACCACATTATTACTGACGTTATATCAATACCAGTCAAATATTTATTTAAAACAAAAATATTTACAATGCGTTTAAATACGAGAAATACATTTCGGTACCTGGATGAAAATCAAAATACAATTTTTAGAAAATAGTAAAAGCTTATTATTTTTTCATTGAAAATTATAAAGGGCAATCACCCTTTTATGAAAAAGGTTTATACATTTTTGCAATCAATCACGATTATATATTCTCAATAAAAACTAATTTCGTTATCAAATATACCTAAATATGTTATAAAACCTTTTTTCCAACTTTGTATTTGTTGTTATGACACTTCGTAACGATTTATACCGATATGAAATTGCTGCAAAGTGTATATAAATGCCAACTTTCAGACGTTTGATTCATACATCTTAATTCCCTCTGTTGGGTATTTTCTTGGATTGAATCGTTTCCTCACAACTATACTCGTGATGACCAAGCTCGTCCTCTTGATCGCCGTGCTAACGGGCCTGGCAGTCTGCAGCCGAGCTAAGCCACTAGACCAGGTAAGCCGACTTCAGATCTTCACACACTTGTTTACCAAGCATTATAAAACGCTTCACCAATTAATGGTTTGTAATGGTGAAATTATAGGAGAATTCGGGGACAATTTTAAAACAAATACAGTATATTGGAAATAAATCTAGGGATGTGCTTGAATATTTTCAGGATTTGACTCACTTTGGTTGATTTCTAAGAGATTTGTCAAATGTCTTTAACTCTGAGGAAATAATTAAATTTACCGCACACAATCATGAGATCCTAATACGTAGCACCCTCACTTTGCTCAATTTCTTGAGTAGGCTTGAATCCGGTGCCACTGCATTGTGATCACTGCATGTGTCATTCATAATAGCCGGTCATGCAGAGCCGGCAAATTCAATAACCACGTTTACAGAACTGTGTGTCTATTCAAATTCCAATGAAAGCCAAACGTGTTACAATATCGGGCAGGCAAGTATTTTCAAACGGTTTAACAATGCAGTAATGCTCAAAGGCACGGTCAGTGGCGCAGCGTGGACTAAACTATTCATGATCGAGCATTGTATTGGTCCAATCAAAAGAACACATTCGCTGCAGTGTAAAAACATAGATAGGCGCATAGTGAGGGTCGCACGTCACAAATTGGTGCATTGTGGGATAGAACAAGCTCGCTCGCGAGTTTGTGTCATTAGAATTTCAAAACCAATTATAAGAACCCACAATCATACTTTTTTCATACAAAATTGTGTTTATTGACCTAGAATATCTGTCTTTCAATCATTAGAAGCTTGAAATCGTATGGAAGTCCAATTTAAGTAAGCCACTAGACCGGGTACGTATGCGGCTAGTCAGAAACAACCCACTTGAAATCGGATTTTCCTGTTTTTTTTAATTCTCGTATTCAGCACAAGTCGAAAAGTCAGTAGCGTGCGAAGTGGTTAGGCAATCATGAAAAACAAAATTATGTCTAAATTTATAATAATTCTGTGTTTCTGAGGGGAAACTAAATGGTTTGTGTTTGTATTTGAAATATATCTTTTTCTATTAACGTCCTGAAAATTAAGAAATAATACATTTTCCATGATCATGATGATTGAAGAGTTTTTAATGTTAAGAAGAAAACCCATAAACAACCCGCATATTTTAGTATCGGAAAATCTTTAGACTTTATATTTATTATCGCTTCATAACAATCTATGACCATGTTTTACCAGCGGCCTCTGATGAAAGTGGACTTCCGTGGCAAGGTACTGTACGTGCCTCAGTCAGCCAAGGTCGACCCGTTCGGGCGCGGAGTCCCGGCCGATGAGGGCTTCTCCCCTCACGCCTACCAGACTGACATGATGCTGAACCCAGATCAGGAGGAGTTCCTGCACGAGTCCGAGACGGACCGCCAGAAAAGGAAGGCCATGCGAAACACCGTCTACCATTGGCCACTTGGTATCGTCCCTTACGAGATTGACTCGTCTTCGAGTAAGTAAATCTAATGTTTAGGTAATGATTACTTTATTAAAAATGCGATGTCATTTTTTAGGAATAATCGAAGCAATCATTTTATCACGTCCAGCTATCAATATATTATTTCACATAATGTAGGCATAAGGGCTATTTACCATGCATCGAATTGAATGAATGGTTTTCTTCATGGGATGACATACAGTATGTCTCACTCCCTTAATAAAAAAAGACTTACTTACTGAATACATTCCACATTCATTCTGAAATAACAACCGTATATAAATACATTTTATTTTGCACTAATGCGAGTGTTTTGTTCATTTGCTCTCATAACAAAATGCAAACGATATCAGCTCTTGGACCCCGTTGCAGAAAGAGATGCAATCGATTGTAAAGTTGCAGATCATGTGACTAAATGCACAAATCTGATTAGTTCAAATGCGCATATTTCCTGATTTGCAATTAGTTGCAACTTACAATCGATTGCGAATCTTTCTGCAATGGGGCCCAGATCATACTCTTTTATGGTGACTCAAAACTCTCCCATGAGAGAGAACCCCTCGCCTCGCCTCGTACGCCTTTAACGATCGGTTTGTATTTTCTTTATTGGGTCCTAGTTGCTGACGCAATCTACATCGAGGCCGCAATGGCCCACTGGGAGAGCCTGACCTGCATTTCCTTCCAGCCCTATTCTGCCAGCCTGGCACAGACCGTGGGGCACGACCAGAGAATAGAGTACTTCAAGGGCAGCGGGTAAATGTATTATCGTTGGTTTTATTTTACAAAATAGTCGATGGTTATTTGTATGTACGTATGCGTGTGCTTGTTTGTTTTTACGTTATATGATATGAGTTTATTTGTGGATATATTTGAGCTGTTTTAGAACGGATTTTCATTTTGATCAAACAAAATAATGTGGTTTTATCTCAAAATATATGTGCACTTGCAATTCCTATACATCTAATTATCATCTGCCCCGAAATTTGTTTGTTCAACCTTTTATTCTCCCTTTAATTGCATGTGTGATAAGCCACAGTTTGGGATTGGATTTTCCGAGACAGAATTTTAACCTTTAAGAGCGCAACTGTTGTAATGCGTGTGTACGTGTTGTTTTTTTTTGTGTGTGTGTGTGTGTGTGTGTCTAATTGTTTGTGTGTGTGCGTATGTATATATATATATATAAATAAGAGGATATGGTTGTATGTGTGTGTGGGTGTGTACAAATGTTGCGTATGCGTGTTTGCGCATGATTGCTTGTTTGTAAATGTGTTTGTTTTCGTGCTTATATAACTGTTTGTTTTGTCTGCATGTGTAGAAATTTTACATTTCAAAACACATTTTTGTCGATATAAATATTGTATTTATCCGTTCCATTAACAGTTGCTGGTCGTATGTTGGTAAACAGCCCACGACCTTTAAGTGGCCACAACCGATCTCCATCGGCGAAGGATGCACTCGGGTTAGTTTTCAGACTCTTTAATCTGGTTTCGTAGCTGTTAAATATCAATTAAACTATAACTACCTAGCATAAGTCGAAGACAAACGAATATTAGAAACTAGACCTCATTTCTTCTTTCTCTAAAAATGTGATGTTGTTCGGTTTATTCGATTAACGAAATAATAAACCATGTAGAGAAGCAAAAGATGATTATATCCCGTAAGATCTCCTCATTTAAAAAATAATGCCTATAACCCTTAGATCACCGGATATGACATGATCCCAAGGCGGTGAAATGTATAAAACATTTTATATGAATAGCATTATCCTATAATATCCGATAAATTGATGAGGTTCATTTTTGTTACAGGCATGGTTACTATGTGACGGATGGATTCCGCACGCTGCATATGATGCCCAGGGGGTGTATTCTGAAAATCGTCTTTTCCCTAATATCGTATTATCTTAGGCTTATGACAAAACCGGTATTCTGAAAACTCTCATATCTTTTGTGTTATTTCTGAAAGTTTATCAACCTCTATTAGCTGGCGCGCCTTGCCACGCATTATTAGGGACTTTTCGCTAGTGTGGACGAGAACGAGTTTCCCGTCCTAAAACGACCGTTTCAGGGTGGCCCAGAAATAACGGAACGGGGTATTTGCCATTGTGATAATATGTTCACTGGATAGATAATCTTTTTAAAAGAAATTCGTTATTCCGAACACCCAAACAAAAACATTACTGTTGATGATATCAAAGTTCTTTTTAAAAGATTATCTATCATTTGAACCTAGTCTGTATGTTTCTTTATAATGGAAAGTACCCCGTTCCGTTATTTCTGGGCCACCCTGTATAAGCAAATAATATGCGTATGACGTAATACTCCACGTTGGCACTGTTTAACTATAGTAACTAGGTCCGGTAAGCTCCGGCATACTTATCTTGCCGAACCTAGTTACTATTGTTAAGTTTGCCAACGGGGAGTCTATACTTCATATACGAATATTATTTGCATACATCACAGAAGTGGTCTATTGGATGTAGTCAACCCGTGCTGTTCACTACCTGTTCGCTGCCTTTGAACCATTTTCGTGTTTAGTTAACGCGCGTTCACAATGACGTCGTTCCCTTCTACACACAATCATGACAAACACTCACACACACCTTACACTTTCAAACATACACATGCGCAAACACACGACCCGACTGAATTATTCAAACTCCAACACAGACACACACACACATACACGCATTCAATCACACAAACACACACACACACTTACACACACGTATACTCACACGCACAAACATCCACTCCCGCACGCACGCACGCACTCAAACAAACAAAAATGCACACAAACTCCCACACATACGCATACAGATACACAACACTCACAAACACAAACGCATGAATGCACACTCACAAATGCACACAAACACCCAAACACGCACATCCACATAAACACAAACACACGCACGTACACTCATCCACGCGAGCACTCAAACAAACACAAACACACGCACACACTCAAACAAAAACCCATACCCGTACACATACGCATATACACACACGCACGCAGGCACTCGCATTCCAACAAACACAAACAAACACATATACACTCACAAACACACACACACGCACAAATGCGCACACACGTACACAAAGCCACACACGCACACATTCAAACACACACGCATACACCAGTTACATAATCCACCACACAAACACATAGGCCTACACATACACGTATAAAACACACACACATACATATACATGTTGATACTTCTCTGATTACGTAATTCTGAAGACGGTGCACTGGATTTTCCGACGAACCTGAAATCGAGCATGAACTAGTGCTCAGATTGGCCAGACGACGAGAGAGAACGTAAGTGACGTAATTTCTCGCCAAATTACGTCATTTCTTCTAGTAGGGGCCACAAATATGGGTGTTCACTGCAGTTTGTGGTACAATTGTTTTACTTGGCATACAAACTCCTTGGATCAAAAGAAGAACATTTATCCAAAGAGACACCCTGTATCAATTATGGAAATTAGGCCTAATTTGCATAGATACAGAGTGTCTCTTTTGACAAATTTTCTTCTTTTGATCCAAGGACTGCTATAAATATTCATTTATACCAAGAACTCTGGCGGAGTGGAATCTCTTACCAAATAACGCACGACAAGCCACATCGTTGCATTCATTTCAAGGACATTTGAGTAAGATGAATATGCTAGATTTCACTATATAGGAGGGCCCACCACGGGCTCCCCAATTAGGCGCGCACACCTAAACCCACCAAGTGCCTGCAACTGTATATCCGCATCATGCGGAGTTTGTTTGCAGTACCAAGAAGAAGAAGAAGAAGAAGAAGGAGTATGTATGCCAAGTAAAACAATCGTACCCCAAAATGCAGTCATGGACCCCTTAACCACCCCACTACTCGTCGTCCTCAGGTTTGCGAAAAGTCCGTATTGATAAGCGCGTTCGCGCAAGCAGAGGTAGAAAATGTGTATTCTGAAAACTCTCTTATCTTTTATCTCATCATGAAATTATCATAAATTCTACTCATATGCCGAGACAGCTATGGGGCAGTATTTTCCTTTTGTTATATCGTGTTTAAACATATTCAAAGACAATTATTTGAGATTTTAAAGAGCTCCCTATGTTTGTTGTGTGTATAGGTGTGTGTACGTGCGAAAAAGTTAGAAAATAAGAGGGGGAGAAATTCCATTGAAAATCTAACCTGCTTTCAAAAGATGCTGAACGGAAACTGAAAATCGTCTTTTCTCTAATATCGTATTATCTTAGGCTTATGACAAAACCGGTATTCTGAAAACTCTCATATCTTTTGTATTATCTCTGAAAGTTTGTTAACCTCTATTAGCTGGCGCGCCTTGCCACGCATTATTGATAAGCGCGTTCGCGCAAGCAGAGGTGGAAAATGTGTATTCTGAAAACTCTCTTATCTTTCATCAGATTCTCATCATGAAATTATCATCAATTCTAGTCATATGCCGAGACAGCTATGGGGCAGTATTTTCCTTTTGTTATATCTTGTTTAAACATATTTAAAACAATTATTTGAGATTTTAAAGAGCTCCCTATGTTTGTTGTGTGTATAGGTGTGTGTACGTGCGAAAAAGTTAAAAAATAAGAGTGAGGGGGAGAAAATTCCATTGAAAATCTAACGATATGAAAATCCCATTCTTACAAAAATACTCTTTGACCAAAATATATAAATTTCTTGAACTTTGATTGAAAATTCTATGTGTGCGCAAAGCTAGTTAGATGCGCGCATTTAAAGAAAATGCGACGCATACGCAATTTAACCCACTTTGATTGGCTGAGGGGGCATATAAACATTTTGTAACAACAATTTTGATTGGTTAACTCAGCACTAATGGGCGTGGTCAGGGAAAGATATGATGCCCTTAAGACAATTTTCAGAATACCGATTTATGACAATTTTAGTGGTGTATTATCTTATGGACTTATGACAAAAGATAATACAAAAGATAAGACGATTTTCAGAATACACCCCCTGGTTCCCAGGCTGAGGGTTTGTGACAATTCGTCGGCATATTGTTTACTCATATATGGTGCGTGATGTAAGAAGGAAGGGGAATAGGTCAGAGTAGGAAGGGGCAGTTTGTAATAGGAGATGGTCAATAACGTCACTCTACAGGGTGGCCCAGAAATAACGGAACGGGGCACTTCCCAAAGTAAAGTAACAACATGAACATGTCCATCGGATAGGGTGTCCTTTCCAATGAACAACGATACCAAGAAAAGTAATTTTGGACGTGTAGTTTTTGTTTTAGGGCGCTTTGAGTGAGACCATGTCAAGTTCCTATTTTTGTCAATTTTTACCAAGTCAGTGCCTGATAAATGAGACTTATTGCCCTACATACCATTGAACACGCGAATATTCCGCGCGCCATTGTTATACAAATAATACACGGTCTAGAGTGCATTGTGTAAATGCATTGCACGCGAGGGCTATGTTAGCTGTGCTATAGGTTGCACGGTAGTAATATTATCCCCATAGACTTACACACTAAAAACCATGATTTCAATCTAAGATAAAATTAAAACGATTGCATGAAGTTTCCTAATTTTTTGATATATCTCTATATCATGGTAAATCTATCAACAGGAACAATTAAAACAAATGTGATGCAGCGGAAAATTAATACAATGAGCCTTGAACGAAGAATACATATTTTTCAATTGTCTTGTCTCAAGGATTCCAGATCTATGGTAATACTCATCAACGCCTGTTCAGCATCTAGATGAGGGTGAAGCATATAGTTGTTATGTACAGCTCTATGCGGTACAGTTCCTGAAAAGGGAACTAAATTGTTTCAAGAGCCACCTTGAACTGCTCCAAAGAAGGCAGTTCGACGATGTTCTGAGGTAGCTCGTCCCAGTCATTAAGTGTCCTGGGGAAATAACTAAATTTGTAAGTGTCCATTGAAGAGCCTAGTCTCATATATCGTTGTTGTTGACTCCTCCTTGTAGTTCGCTCCCTCGGTTTGATGTAATCCGGTATTGGTATCGCAATTTTGTTATTTGCTATCTTGTAGAACATTGACAATCGTGCCCGTGATCTTCATGCCTTGCACTTAATAATCAACAAAAGTTATTATTTACCAGATTTATCCAGACTTTGGGCTAATAATGAAAGATAGCATTACCTTCATGCCAAATCCAGCATAAAACTACAGATTATAAGAACTTAAGTAGTGTTTATGATTTATTTTCTGAAAATAAATTACGGCTGAATTAGTAACGCGAGACCATTGCGCACGAGGTGTAAGCCGAGTGCGCATGCGCACAGCTAACATAGCCCGAGAGTGTGATGCATTTACATGATGCACGATAATAAGGCCGTAGTATTATCTGTTTTATAAAACGAGCTCAACCACGGATTGTTTTATTTTGCTGGATTATTGAAAACAGACTTGCCACAATTAGTAACCCAGTCTATCTACTCTCTAGAGTGTGAATTTACAAAATTAATCATCACTACTGCATTCGCTTCACTGAATTTGACTGCAGCTCAGCAGGTCAAATGCAGTTGATTGGAAATTGCCGAATATTTCCCATAAAAGTGAGAATTATCAAAGAATTGTATGCATTTCCATTCCAAAACTTACCAATATCAAACCACAAACCATATAATTTACGAAACTGCTAAGATTTATTTACTACAGAACAGACATCTTTTGTTCTCTTCACTTTCGCAAGTTGAACTATGTAAACAAGCATTGTGAAGTCACGGGGTTGCACACCTTCGGCACGATGGTTGCGCGGTATCGGCACGGTGGTGCAGTTGGTGAAAAGTAATCAATGCCCACGTGATCGGTATTAGCCAATCACGTTACTGAATTAACCGGAGCCGTTTTATAATAGTGTGCATTCAGCTGTGTGCCGAGCGGTGCCGAGAGAAATTAGTCACTGGTATGACGGGCAGTAAGTCTCATTTATCAGACACTGACTTGGTAAAAATTGACAATTGACATAAGAGCCTGACATGGTCTCACTCAAAGCGCCCTAAAACAAAAACTACACGTCCGAAATTACTTTTCTTGGTATCGTTGTTCATTGGAAAGGACACCCTATCCGATGGACATGTTCATTTTGTTACTTTATTTTGGGAAGTGCCCCGTTCCGTTATTTCTGGGCCACCCTGTATAGTGTTCGCTTTACAAACCTTGGGTTCACATTAAATGCCATGGCCTATATTCCATTGTCCGTTTCCCTTTCTCTCTTTTTTTCACCCCGTCTCTCTGCAAAACCAGTGAGCTGGATTTGAATACGTTACTTCGATTCATCGAAGACACAGACAATTGTGTGTACATCAACAACACGTAGTACCCTTCGGACCGTTTCCGACCAGAAATCGAGCTCTCTGATTGGCCAACAAAGAAGAAACGAAGGTTGTTCTATATCACACTGCGTTATTCCGCATTACTGCATGTCGATCTATACACACGACATACACAAATGATGCACATGAAATGTTTGGGATCGATGACTGCTCACATTACTGCATATGCACACAAACACACACAAAAGCACGTACTAACGTCTGCATCGATGAGATTGTATTAACTTAAAGTTCAATCTATTTTGGATCGAAGCCTTATGACACGGTCTGCTCGCCATACGGGCTATCTAGTCTTCACATATCGAGTTATATCGCAGCTTCATGCATATCTTTTTTGTTATTGAACATTGAAAAATCACTCCCATAGTTGTCAAACAGACACACTCGATACCTTGTGACATGCATAAATTAGGGCATACGTTGAAGGAATGTCAGTATGTCTGCTTGATTTAATCATGATTTCCAATTATTCGAATTTACATAAATCAAATGCACCAATTATGTCATCTTGATTGACCTTGTAGCTTGGTACGATAGCGCACGAGATGGGTCACGCCATCGGCTTCCAACACGAGCAGGCGAGGCCCGATCGAGACGAGCACGTCGAGATCAGATGGACCAACATCAAGGAAGGCCGAGAGGGAAATTTCAACAAGGAGAGTCTGACTGATGTCTTTAGCACTGAGACTGTCGAGTACGATCCCACGTCCGTCATGCATTATGGGGCTTACGTAAGTTCATTTTTAACAAGATCTTATGAAACTGCGCCAACATCCTTTACTACAAAAATAATTGTATTTGTTTTGTCCCCATTTCGTACCTCCTTTGAAACTATTAAAAAAAAAAATCCTTGTTTTTACTCTTTTTGTATTCAGGGCTTTGCCATCGACCCCAGTCTCCCAACTATTGTCACCATTGATCCGACGCAAATGGCGGCCATCGGCCAGAGGGATGGACTAAGTTTCCTCGATGCCAAACTGGCGAACATCATCTACAACTGTGCAGATCACTGCACCAACGGCCTCTCATGTCTGAACGGAGGCTATGTTGACAAAAATTGCGCATGCGCATGCCCCGCAGGCTGGTCAGGTGACGTCTGTGATAAATTGGTGCCAACTGCAGGGGAAGATTGTGAGTGTTTAGGCCCTGTCCCACTTTCACGATTTTGATCACGAACCACCGCGATCTTTAAGTTTTGATGGTTCTTGTGGGTGTCTTGGTGGCGTCGGGAGCCATTTCCTGGCACTTTATAGTGCTTCTTGATCGGTCAGGCGGTATTTCTATAAATTCTATAAAATACGTAAATAATAATTACGTGTCGACCCTCCACCTCCACCTCCAATAATGTTTGATATACCATATTCGAGTGAAATGGAACTCATTTCAATACATCACTAATGCTAATAATAATTTTTTTTTTTGGTATAGCGTATTTCTTTAACATTACTGCATATCGATGCGTTAACAATATCAAAAAGAAAGAAAAAAATATTTTAAAGCTAATACTTACTGTCGATGTTACGTACAGTATATCAACATTTAATTAACATTATTATTTAATAGTTACACATAATAAAGGACTTTCCATAATTATAATAAGCATTTTGAAACAGGTGGGTCTTTAATTGAGTTTTAAACTGGTTAATAGAAATATAAACATTGAACAGCTTTCGGTTTTCCAAATTTCTCTTCCGTTATTAAGATGTATACAACTGTGTACAAAGTTGTATTTTTTCTCATTACTTGGTCATTTGACATTCAATTACCATGGAATGTTCACACATTATCTTAGCCATACGAGATCACAAAAGTACACATTTTATCAACCATTTGTCCGATTTTCACATGTCAACAAAGTTTCTAGCTTTGAAACATTTCGTGATTTAAAGGGATTTAAAAGGGCCTTTTGCGAGCCAAATTTCAAAAGTTGCGAGGTTATGTCTTATATGAAAGAAAATATCATTAAACAGCTTGCCTGAAAAAATTAGGGCTTGAAAGCTCTTTTTCCTGGAGTTATAGACCTAAACATAATAAAAACCGACGGCGCGTCGTTTATATTCCATTTAAGTATTTATCCATGCAAAAGTTCGCTCACGATAGCAGCCGGCGCATTCCGGGGCAGTGTGTGACCCCTACGTGACCCGCGCACAGATTGTGATCGAACAACGACGTAAGCGAATACTAAACAAAATAACTAAGACTCGCTAAAACTTACTACATGTTATTGTATATTTCTCATTTTCGAGACCTTTTCCGTGGCATACCTTTAAAAATGTCGGCTTCACAATAACTTTACAAGAATTAATACAATATTGTTGTAATATTATCCTAATTCAGTTAAACGCATTTATTGGCTGATATAAAGTTCGATAAAGGGATGATTTCTACACATTCGTTTTTCATTCGTAGAATACAAATTACAAGGTTGTTCGATCAGATTTTGTTTGTGTGTGTTACATTCATCCCCAGCCGTCTACTGGAAACTGTTTAGACGATTTATAAAAGGCGGACACTCCCTTTAAACAAGTTGTAATAAAGCAAATATCACATGTTCGTATACATATATTAACCAACTATGTCTTGGAAATTGACGAGGCCTGCAAATTATATCATTTAAGTTATATAGTGAGGAGTATAATTACTTTTTTGTTGTTGTGATTTTATCACAATGCAGTTGAAACAATCACTATCACTGATAAATCTGGAGAAATTGAGTCGACTGGCTTCTCTTCTGGGAAGAACTACCCTACAAATTCGGGCATCTTCTTCTACGTTAAGGTTTGTATTATCTCGTTATAGTATAATTGGCCTGGTCAAATTGCGAGTGCGATATGTTACGGACGGCTGCGATCAGCAGCCGTGGGTAATCTCACAGAACTGTGCGACATTCCACGATTGTGCACGATTGATTGAGCTGTACGCGTCCGCAGCATATCGCAAGCACAATATGATTGGGCCCTTAATTACTCGACAACAAAATGGAGAACGCCAGACAAAGATTGAAATCCGCGACAAAATTTGAATTAAAATGTTAGTGTACTTTTAATGACAGAATCACGGATTTAGCATAGTAATCATATAGGGATAGTTCAGTTTTGGTATAGAGGGCGCTACAAAATATATGAAAACTGAGAAGTTTCAGGGACAAACACCGCACAAGTGTTTTCTATAGCTTAGTGCACCGGTCTAGCAAATCTGTTCAGAAACGGCTGAAATATCCATAAATATAACCATGTGTAATAATGGTGGGGCCCCACAATAATTAGATAATTTTGAATTAGCCGTTAAAAAAAACTTGAAATTGCTTCCTCTTTTCAACAATTTACAAAATAGGTTTTTAAATAGTTGTTGATTATCTCTCTATTTCAGCAAAACATCACATGCACAATATTTTATTTTAAATGGTTGAAACCTATGATTTGTTTAGAGAGCGCCCTCTTATTTAATTGTAATGTTTTATTTAAATGATAACAGGCGTTTTACTTAGTCGTTTGTAATCTTGTATTCTATTCGAGCATGGTGGAGTTATTACTATTAGTTTGTAATTTAATGGTGTAGGTTTTGGTTACTAATCTTTAGTTTGACCAAAACTGTAATCTCTTTACCAAAACTCAACTATCCATTTACCCGCTGCGTAGATCAATATTATTAGCATCAATACATCTTTATTTCCAACTTTTCATTTAATTTTTCATGTTCATCAAAAGATTTCTTAACCCTAAAAAGGCCGGGCTATTTGAGTTCTTTCTACGGCCGGGGGGGGGGGGGGGGGGCATTATGACCCCCCTTAAGATCTCGGCCGCGAAGCGGCTGATCACCGTGAAAATTTGCACGCATGGTTAGTGAAGTGTATATAATACAATAGTAATTTCAATTTTTTTGAAAAATTCATTAATTTGCATTTTTATGGTAATTTATGCAAATAAGGTCATGAAATTCTGATTTGACCCATGATTCATATATTCTTTATAATTAAACATTGGTTTTCACAACATATATTATTTAGACCATTTAGAATAATAATTCAATACAAACATTTGGAAGAGCCAGGTTCTTCCTTTTATGTTTTCTATTGTTTTTATAATTTCTTATGTGTGGTTTACGGGTACACCATGTGAGATGGGTGGATTGGTAAGCCCTGAAAAGGACTATTGGTATTGCGAGGAGAGGGTGGATGGTAGGAGGGACTCGACGTTTCGAATAGGTTGACTATCCGTCGTCAGGAGTGACGACGGATAGTCAACCTATTCGAAACGTCGAGTCCCTCCTACCATCCACCCTCTCCTCGCAATACCAACAGTCCTTTCTAGGACTATCAACATTCCTTTCTAGGACTACCAACTGTCCTTTTTAGGACTCTCCTAGAAAGAATACCAACAGTCCTTTTCAGGACTATCCCAACAGTCCTTCCTAGGACTAACAACAGTCCTTTCTAGGACTATCAACAGTCCTTTCTAGGACTACCAACCGTTCTTTTTAGAACTCTCCTAGAAAGAATACCAACAGTTCTTTTTAGAACTACACCAACAGTCCTTTCTAGGACTACCATAGTCCTTTTCAGGGCTTACCAATCCACCCATCTCACATGGTGTACCCGTAAACCACACGTATTATATACACCACCATGGAAACCGATACTTACAAGCAACATTTAATTTCTTATGTATTTCTTTGTTTTTTAACTTATGTATTTTACTGCTTGTTGTTTATTTTGTTTCTAACTATAATTCTACTATTTTGACCCCCCAATCAAACACCTAAAATGTAAACAAGACCAAATAACCAATGATATATCTCTATTTACGAAAACTGATATTTCCTTTTTTTCGGGCTGATATGCATAGACAAAAGGTCACGTGACTTCGTAACGGTAGGTCTGATTTTCGAAAATTTTGTTTTAAAAGATGCGCAAGACCCCAAAAGAAAAAGTCACCAACAGCGGGGCGTCATCTCTTCGCGTTCCGGAGCAATCGGAAAAATCGTGGGGGGGGGGGGGGGCATTATGCCCCCCGGCCTTATTTGGGTTAAAGAATATAAAATTAATAGAATCCATTTAACAGAATATAATACAAAACTGAAATGTCGGAATAAGTTTTTCATTACATTACAAAAGAAATTATGTCGTGAAGCGCCCTCTTAACCAAACTGTACTATTTATTTGACATACTTCATTCCAATGGAATTAAAGTTAGTTTAAACATGTCTGTGTTTCACTTGTTTAGGCGTTATTACTTTCCACAAACTAGGCAACAATTACAAATGTTCTCAATACGTCCGGACGTGGACGTATTGAGAACATTTGTGAACGAGAACAGGCTTATGCTATTATAACATATTTGTGTTTAATCTTTGACCCTTGTATGTTCAAGCATATTGTGATAATGCATATAAATATTAATAATAATCAACAAATCACTCATTAATTTACACAAATATACTTGATTCACTGGCATTAAATAAAATAAACAATATTATATACAATTTGGTTAAGTACAATTTGGTTAAGTACAATTTGGTTAAGTATACAATACAATTTGGTTAAGTATATATATATCTCTTCCAACCTTCTTTGAACAATTTGAAAGTTTTTTTGTTTGATAAATTCAGGCAAATTCAGGCAAATGCTACTTTAGGCTTATTTGAGTGAATAATCATCGGAACCAGGGGGAAGAAATTGTTAATTTTAATTATATGATTAAATGGTAATAATAATAATACTAATAACAATAATAACAATAATAATGATGATAAGAATGATTATCATAATAGCAATAATAAAAATGATAATAATTATTAAACAGACTAGATGCATAATAATAATCAGGGTTTAGTTAATTACACATTTACCCTTTTTTTACAGAATTGCTAAATGATCAGGTTCTCATATTTATTTGTATTTATCAATTCATGTTTATAGGTATTACGATATTCTTGAATCGACTGTGCTGGGAGTCTGGGTCACGTGTATAGGTCAACTTACTACATGTACCTCATTTTCCAAGTTTTGCATAATTATGGACTTGTTCTGAGGTATTACATTTTTCTTTTACATTTCCCATTTCTTAAATACAGGGAGGACCAGGTAGCAAAATCACGGTCAATTTCGACACCTTCAACCTGGAAAATCATGACTCGAGCAATCGTTGCTGGGACTACGTGCAGATCAACATCGACGATCCCCGGTTCGGCGGCGAGAAGTACTGCGGCAGCAACTCCCCTGGTGTCATCGAAGCTGAGGACGAGCTCGGCATCTGGTTCTTCTCGGACGAGTCAGCAACAGCAAAGGGATTCCATGCCTCGTACACGATCCAGGCGCCAACAGAACCCAATGAAAAAACAGCTACCATCAAAGCCGCTACCACCCCGGCCCCGAGCCCACCAGGTATATCTTAATGGGGTATTACAGTTTTGGTCAAACTGAATTTTAGTAACCAAAACCTACACCATAACATTACTAAAAAGAATTACAGAAACGAAATAAGATTTCTAATAATCTATGGATAATCATAACTCTGTACAAAGTCAGTACAATGAGGAAGCGAATATTTATCACTTTGCATTTTCCCTCATTACTAGGTCAAATGAAATTCATTTACAATGGAATGTTCACACATCAATCAGTGGACATTTCAGATCATTGCACAAATATCCCTTTAAAGGGAAAGCTAGATTTGGTATAGGGGGCGCTTCAAGAAATTATTTCTTTGTGAGGTAATGAAAACTGAGTATTAATCCGGAAGAGCACACAATTTTAATGATAGAATCAACTTTGTTTGATCAAAGTTGGCTTAGAGACGGCTGAATATCCATACATATAACCATTTGTAAGTATTGTGGTAACCCACGATAATTCGATAATGTCGAACCAGATTGGCACGGGAAGGACTAAAACTATTTTTTAAAAAGGCTTTTTACTTGGTAGTTTGTATTTTTTGTATACCTTTCGAGCATGGTGCAGTTATAGTTTGTAATGTTATGGTACAGGTTTTGGTTACTAAAATTAAGTTTGACCAAAACTGTACTATCCCTTTAAAGGGATCTAGTAACATTGTCAAATCTTCAAAATCCAATTGGAATTATAGCGGGTTCCTCGTTCCTTGTTGTATTTATTATTAACAGAAGAAGTATGGCACATATTTTGTTTTTTCGAATTTCCCTTTCGTTAAAAAGATATTTACGATTGAAGTGTCCAGATGTAAAACTATCTACTGGATAGTCGTAACCGTGTACAAAGTCAGTGCAATGAGGTGGTAAATATCACTTTTCATTCTTGCTCATTACCCGGCCCTATATCGTCCATTCAACTTGAAATTTTCACACAATATCCAATGGACATATCAGATAACAGCAACATACATTTTATCAACCATTCATCACTTTTTGCACAAAGTTCTCCTAGATTATCATTCCACACTTTGCAAATCAGTGTTTTGGGGTTTTGTTGTTGCATATGCACGTGATAGTCATAACAGACCCCCTCGTCAACCAACGGTACTATAAACGCCTTTATACAACTATCCCAACACGTACATATGAAAATAGCGTCTTCATGATTTAAGATGGTCCTCGAATAATGTGATCAATGCCTTCTGAGCCTTATTTTGTGATGTTTTCTATCATTCAAATGTTGTTTTTGTTTTCGTTGTAGAAGATAACTTTGTATGGCAGACGCTGAGATCCCCCAACTACCCACTGTACCTACCCAACAGAGCGCACACCTACAATCTGGCCACCTCTGAAGGTAGACACATCGTCTTGAGATTAGATGAACTGAACGTCGAATACCATGCTGATTGTGCCTACGACTCACTGACCATCGACATAGGAGATTCCAATCCCACGAGGTACATCACTAGATTCATTCTTGCATGATTTCTGAATTTATTTGGTTCGCTACGTTTTAAGTTTCGACGTTATCAACGATAGTTTCAAGGGATACTACAGTTCTGGTCTAACATATGTTCAGTTACTAACACTTGTAAGTTATCGTTAAAAACTAATAGTTACAATTCAATCAAGCGTGAAGGGTATCAAAACATAAACGTCTAAAACCCCTTTTTAATTGGAGAACGTGTTTTCTAGCTCGCTGTTACCCGAGTGAGATTTCGATAAAAACAGTAGGAGGTCAGGTCGTAAAACACGCAGCGAGAGGTTGTGCAGCGTTTTTAATCAAAAGTGTTTCTCCGAGTCACACGGGTGGGTTACTATAGCAACCGCACCTCTCTCATCATGCGACCAGCTGGCGTGACATGTGCTAATCGGCGCGCGCTGGTATACGTTAGCGCGGGAAATTTTGACGGTCAATTCATATCGGGTATACAACAGGCAATCGGGAGCGCAATTGTCAGTCTACTATAGTCACGCTAGTTTTTTTTTTCGCTGCATAATTATAGCGCATGTAATAATACTATACCGGTTTATATTCCTTACACGTACGGTACGAATCTATTATTCTTCAATCCGACTTCAAACTTCAACAGTAATCATGGATTTGCGGTGGGTAGCCATAATGCTACTGTTCCGTGCAATTCACAACTTCCAATTTGTATATTCATAGTATTATAACTTGTAATATTTGGGCAAATTTAAGTCTAAAATTAGGAGTATGTGGAATAGTATTTGTGTGTGTGAACTTACAGCAGTTTAAATTGGCAACCTTGTTTACAAGAGTACCACATGTTCCCGATCCCAAACGCGATCGCTGCAATGTTTACATTTTTTACGGCCATGACGTCATCTACCCGGATAACGTTCTGCGCGCTTTTTAATACAATGTTTATCAGCTTAACATCCTGACAACGTCAGGACGTTACCTCGCTATTACCCAATCCTACCGCGCTGTTGTCAGGACGTTACCCCGATTGGACCTTTTTAATACAAACGCGGTAGAATGTCTTCCTGACAACGTCCGGACGTTACCGCGACTATTTTCCTCAATTAAAAAGGGGTTTAAGTTACAGGGCTGTTTTCGTTCAAAAAGCACCCGTTTACACAAGAGGGTGCCCTCCAGACATCTGAAAGTTTCAACCATTAAATGCGAATATCATGTGTGGTTGAAATAAGTATTCAATAGATAGATCGTAAAGATTATTCTAAAGCCACTTCGGTTTATTTTGAAATAGATGTGGGAAATATAATACTGTCTTAAATCATCGAATAAAATAATGTTGGTACGCAATATTTTTCCTATCGGATAAATTGATGGATATTTCCGCTGTTTGTAGAGCAATTTTTATCTAACGAAGTTTATTCTGTCTTTAAACTTGTGTTCCTTTTCAAATTGGACCATAATTTTTTTCATAAAATCACACAAATATGTTTCCTGAAGTCCCCCCTTAACCAAAACGGTACTATCGCTTTAATATACTTTATTCCAATTAAATTAAAGTTAGTTTCAACATTTTCGTCTTTCACGTGTCTGGTCAGTATTACTTCCCACAAACAAGGCAAAAACACGCATGCAAATTGTCTCTTTGTCCATGTCCTCACTTATAATAACACATACATTTTTTGGTTTAACCCTTTATCCCTTTTTTCGAACCGCCCCCTCTTTCTAAACATCGCCGTATATTTCCTGTCTATATTCTCCGTTTTGTCACTTTGCCTCCAATCTCTTCTCATTTATTTCCTGTACATCGACCTTTCCCCTATTTTACTGATCACTTTCTATCTCTCCATTCCCCACTTTCTCTCCTTCTATATATCAATTCCCCACTTTCTCTCCTTCTTCTCTCCATTCCCCACTTTCTCCCCTTCTATCTCTCCATTCCCCACTTTCTCCCCTTCTATCTCTCCATTCCACACTTTCTCCCCTTCTATATCTCCATTCCCCACTTTCTCCCCTCCTTAACTCCATTCATCACTTTCTCTCCTTCTATCTCTCCATTCCCCACTTTCTCCCCTTCTATATCTCCATTCCCCACTTTCTCCCCTCCTTAACTCCATTCATCACTTTCTCTCCTTCTATCTCTCCATTCCCCACTTTCTCCCCTTCTATATCTCCATTCCCCACTTTCTCCCCTCCTTAACTCCATTCATCACTTTCTCTCCTTCTATCTCTCCATTCCCCACTTTCTCCCCTTCTATCTCTCCATTCCCCACTTTCTCCCCTTCTATCTCTCCATTCCCCACTTTCTCCCCTTCTATCTCTCCATTCCCCACTTTCTCCCCTTCTATATCTCCATTCCTCACTTTCTCTCCTTCTTCTCTCCATTCCCCACTTTCTCCCCTTCTATCTCTCCAATCCCCACTTTCTCCCCTTCTATCTCTCCAATCCCCACTTTCTCCCTTTCTATCTCTCCAATCCCCACTGTCTCCCTTTCTCTCATGACGCCCTTCCCCTCCCATCATTATCTCTCCTCTCTCTATCCATCCATCATAACAAAACAGGCTGTGTGGTTCCGCATGGAACCTGGGTCAGTATGTGTCGACCTCCAACTCGCTGAAGCTCACCTTGACAACGAACGGATCGAACAACTTCAAGGGTTACACCGTTTCTTTCCGGAGCGCCGCAGACTAGTCCAAATCCACCGCCAAGGCCACCTTCTCTCCTACACCGGGCTATTATATCTCGAACAACCCTGTCACCACCTGGGATCGAGTAGGAAGCTGGCAAACAGGACATGGATATGGATCGTTTATAACCGATTGAGAATTAATTAAACTTTAACTTTTTCGAAACCATTATTGGATATTCTTTGCTCCTCTATTAGCTAAACGCGTTATGATTATATTAATCTGTTAAATTTTTTGATCTTGGGGTCAATTTAGATGATTTATTTCATAATGTTTAAGTGTTTATTTCTGTACAAAATTAATTCATAATACTGCTGGTTAATGACCGTTCCCTTTTCATAAACATCATAATAAGGCATAATTTGTTAACTACAGTTTTACCTCCCTCTCTCTGGTTGATCTTGGCAACCGAATGAAAAAACAACAATGTTACCTATTTCAGCTCTGTTTGTCTCATTTTCTTTATACTCAATAAAGTGAAATCAAATTCAAACAAATTTAATCTGTTTAAATTATTCCTACCAAATCATGACAATATTGTAGTACTCGCCTTCTTTGACTGTTAGAAGAATGATGACAATTAATAAAAATTACGTCTGAATAAATTACCGCCTATAGCTGTAGAATACTATATTTCATTAAAATGAATAACTTGACAAAGTGACATACGCATTCGTTTCTTGTGATCATTACATTTTGTTTTCATTCAACGATGAGAGATGATGAGAAAAACAACAAAAACCAAGCAAGATTTTGCTTGCATAGGCTCTAAGAGATTAGGAGGAATCATCTCTGAAAGTTAGGGCACAATTGAGCAAGAAACAAGACAACTATGGCTCTTCGAAGATGTCAATCTATTTGTATAGGGGACTAACATTGGCAACGCAATCTGAAATTTATGTGGACTAAATATCCCTACATATTTTGAACACACATTATTATTTTTGTTCCAGTTGTCTTCATACTCGCACTTTTTTTGTGTGTATAAATGTATTCTACAAAACATATGTTGAACTCAAAAGAAGAGTAAATATGTATTTTGGGAAATTAAAATGTATCAATCGTATATGTAATTCCACAACTTTGCCATGTACTTAGATTACTCGTAGAAATAAATGTCTTTTTCTCAAAGAGCCGTAGTATTCTTATTTATTGACCGATTGTGCAAAAACTTTCAGAGACTATTCATCCTATTTGAATCTTATAGTGCAAACAATGAACTGTAACGAGTTTCATTGTTCTTTAAATAATTATTTTAGGAATTGAATGTACTCAGAGAAGTAATTACCATGCACAGTGAAATGCACACATCATTACATTATAACCCGCAATATACATATCACATCATTAATACAGACGAGAGATTCAATTATGAGCTGAGTCTTGGAAAGTTAATTAAAAACGTAAAGCCGCAACAATACCTACTTCACATCCAGCGCAGAGCCGTGAGGTCCTTCCAGCTGACTACACTTCGCGTGACCCAGGCTCCATGACCGGAATGAGGGAATGACTCAATCTTCCAACGCTAGCATCAAGACATCAGGTACTGAAGCTAACATCCTTCTTCAAGGTGGTCGAGGGGTTGGTCCCAGCCCTACCCATTGATAATTTTCTTGTAAAGTAAAGACCCAGACGAAATATCAGAGTCAGAGAATTTGCTGATTTGTATGTTCAAAATATATTAGAAAGACAAGTAACAGACATCTTAAATGTAACACTGATAAACATTACAACACAGAGCAACTTAAACTTTCATACTTTGTGGATACAACACTGGCATGGAACAAACTCCCAAACGAAGTTGTTGACAGCACATCACCAGAGGTAATTACCCCGGTCATATGATACAATGCACACCAGCACACAATGTGTGCACCACCTCCACTCCCTGGGTAGCATTCATTCCAAGCGGCTCATGGGCTATGAGAAGATAATGACGATAATTGATATGCATTGTTAGAGTTAGTGTTTTATATGTGTTTAGAAAACCAGGGTCGTGGGCAGAGTGGATTATAAATAGTATAATTTGTCGTCGTTGACGATGACAATGGTGGAATAGGTAAACACATACAGCAGTTACCAGCACTCACAACTAGTTTACAAACTAAATTAAAAGACAGTTTGACAACTGAACAAATATTTTTCCACACAGGTGATGTAGGATTTGGATGACATCTTAAAATGGAGGGCCTAAACAATAATATACAAATAAACAATGCCTAGTTGAATTAAATTCTCAATTTTAAGGCTATGGAGGGTTGTGGGAACAAGGTATGCTATTGGTTTCTCACCTCATCAATTTTATTACGCCTATATACATTCTTGCACTCTCATTGTTGCCTCATAATTTTCTGCCAATAATTGGGGGACGAACAGGTTCCTTCTTTTACTACTCACTTCATATCTCAATATAATTGCATAGTCGTTTAGATATGAGAAGTTGCGAACAAAGCCACGTCCTTTTATACAATGATGCATAACAAGAAACTACTTACCCCCATGTAGTAAGCAAATAATTACCGTTGGTGAAGGTGATGGGACAATCTATCACTTCCGAGGCGAGCTGGATGTAGCTATCTTTCCGAAGCGAAGCTGAGGAAAGATAGCGCATACATTCAGATCGCCGAGGAAGTGATAGTTTGACATCGCCTGAAACCAAAAGGTGATTATTTGCTTTATATTACACATCGGACTTCTTCTACTTCTAGATCTAGTACTAGTCTACTGTTACTATGTTACTAGGTTTGATCTACTTACCAATATGTTATTCCATGACAATTCCATAACAGTTCAACATGCAAATTCTTTTCACCCCTGTTCGCACAATTGGTCATAATGTCGCTGAAATTGAAAACTTTACGTTGTAGTCAACAAGGAGAGTCCTGGACCTGGTCTAGACTAGACTGTCTTGAATCGTGTTCATGTCGGTTTCACTGACAGGTATATGATGTTTTACATTGGCTTTCCCCTCTTCCTTGAGTTTCCGAAGAACAGTTTTGAACACTCGACCAGATTTCGCAAAGTTGGTATCCTTGATAATGTCTATGTCTCGCAAATTCAAAACATTTCTCTGCAGACCCCATACCTCAAAACTTGTAGATTTCTTACTGTATGACTCACCATTTCGCGATTTCACACCAGCATATAATCTCCCCAACACTTGGTCTAGCGATTTCAAGTCCATGTCAGACAGTTTGTCAAAATGTATGATTCCAGCATCGCAATAATCTTGGATCACTTTCAGGCTGAACTTAAGTTGTCGCTTTGTATTTTTACTTTCACTCTCAAGTAAAAACGTGTCCATTTCATCCTCATCAAAAAGCTCAACCCTTACGTTTGTGGCCGCCATTTTAGTAGAGCAACAGAACGAGCAATTAACAGCAAACGGTGTAATCAGTATAGGGTGTAATGTACGATACGTATGTACAGTGCAGAGCGTGCAGTGTACTACCGTATGCACAACGAATACAATTACATTTGTAATTCGCGCGCATAGAGTTATCGCGCCGGTACGGAATTTGAGTGGCCACACACTCCACGTTAAATTCAATGCAACCGCGGAGTGTAGATAGTACTTTACCAATTATCTAGTGAGTGCAACGCACTTTCGCCCACGATATGTACACAGTGTAACGAAGTTTTCTTCTCCCATCAATGATGGGCGAAACTATGTTTCATCACGTGATTAACTTTTGACCAATCATAGAGCAAGATTCTTAGTATGTGGAATATAATTGTCTATATAGCTTGTCCTACTTCAGGAAACTACAGTCGATATCAGACAAACAGGACAACAGAGCGGCACATAACCTACTTTTATTCATATTATATCAAAATGAGGAGTGATAAATACATTGATTTCAAACCGCCTAACTAACTTGACACTCTTGAAGGACAAATTAACAGGGTCAATATATTCTAATTAAAAAATGGCAATATCAATGTGTTATTTAACCAGACGTCAATGACGTAGCGCTCATCCGGCATCTCGCAACATCAAATATCGCAAATTTCATGTGGTACACTTTTCAACTGGTCAAAAAATAAAAATTTGATGCCCTGGAAGGGACATAAAAAAAATAAAAAAATTAGAGTGAACAAAATATAAATTTTACGCCCCGGAAGGGACATGGGAAAAAAACAAAAACAAAAACAAACAAACAAAAACAAACAAACAAACAAACAAACAAACAAACCCCCAAAAAAATTTTTTTTTTTAAATGTAAAAAAATTAAAAAAAATAAAAAAATTAAAAATTAAATTAAATAAAAAAATTAAAAAATAAAAAAATTAAAAAATGAAAAATTACCATAATTAATTAATGGAGAACAATTTCAAAATTCTGTGTAGAAGTTTAGTGTACCAAAATTAGCTCTACCAGATAAAGCAAACCAAATCAAAATCGGTCGAGAAATGAAGGAGAAGAAGCATTTTTAGTGATTTCGAATAAATTTGCATAAATTACCATAGATAATGAATTTCACGATTCTGTGTAGAAGTTTTAAATCCCCCTCCTAGCCCTATCTTATGAAACAATCATAATCAAAATCGGTTAAAAAATAACGAAGAAGAAGCATTTTGAAAACTGTGCACGGACGGACGGACGGACGGACGACGGACGCCACGCCATGGCATAAGCTCATCGGGCCCTTCGGGCCGGATGAGCTAAAAACTGCTGATTTCGTATTAATTTGTAACGCGATACGCTCACATTCATACATTACTCACGGACAAACTTACACACATATTCATACTAACATGCACACACCATACACACATACAACCACAAATGACACCATTATACTCAATACACGCACAAGAAAACAAACAATCACACATACAATACATACGCTAACTAACTGACATATACACTTGTACGTACGTGTGTGTGAATAATTATGTTGATTTGTTCGTATATCTGTATTTTTATACAAATTCTCACACACACACACACACGTGTCCAGGTGTCCAAAGCTCCCCTCCCCCACATGGAAGTGTTTAGGGAACGCCCCACACATACACGCATACATAATTTCAAGGCTAACATGTTTGTTAACATGGTACGTTATTTGTTTCTCACCTCCTCAAGTTTATTCCAGTTCCAATCACTTCCTCTTAATAATGCACTTCAAACCATGCCTGTGCCTATATAGCCTCATAGTTAACATTTTACATTGTGCCACACTTTCTGCACTCAGCTTGAAGCTTCTATGTATAGTCTAGTTTACATTTCCCCTAAATTGCACTTGCTCCATATCTGGGCTGTGAAGTCAATACCAACCTTGTCCGGATGCCACATTATTCCAATTTCATTTTTCTGCCAGCACTGCATTTGGGAGCTCCGTTTGCTTTGCTATCCTGTAAATCAATAATTTACATTTCATTGAAAACTTGAAAAACATGCCATTTTATCGTATGTTTATATCATTATTTATAAATTAAGATTATAATTGCATGTTTTGATATCAACATATCATATTCATATTCCATATTTAACTATCCTGCTTGATTAACAAGATTGGCAGGATGGGGGGGGGGGGGGGGGGTTCGAACGGGGACCCACCTATACTACTGGAGTGTATTCTTGTGTCACGAATTAAACTACATTTAAAATTCAGTGCATTTCAATTTTAATATGTGTTTATCTGTATGTCCATGAGTGTGTTTGTGTTTGTGTGTCAAAATCGTGTGTTAGCAATCTGTTAATTTAACAGTTATATTACCATCATCACACTTGAATTGTTTCACCTTTTTGATTTGTCCTTCGATATTGTCAATTGTCAATAACTATTGTCAATTTGATGTGTGTTAATGAAAGTTATCACTCATTTCGAAGAAGTAAGTTTACAGCTGTTTTCCTGTTGTATGTCTGTTAACGATTCAAGTTTTATCACTTGAAGTAGGACAATAACATGGACACATATCATATAATTTTCTATTATATAAATATAAATTTGTAATTACATAAAGACGTGGGTTTGTTCACAACTTCTCATAAGTGAACTATTATACAATCAATATAAAGGTATGAAGTGTAACGTTGTTATACGAATTAAACCACAATAAAGTATTTGTCATTTGTTTTCCTTTGTATAATGTTGTTTTGATAGATCTGCCCAAGGTGATGAAATTCACTTATGATACTTCCATTTAAAAGGGGGTAGTTTTTTGCATGCGTTCAAGAAAATGTTAATAGAAAATAGAAAGGTGGTATATGAAGAGCTTAATTCCAAAAGGCGCTAAATCCACCTTTTAACTTAGAACAAAAATAACTATCTTTGTCCAACTTTATGCCCATTGGAATATGAAAATGGAATGCTTCATATGTTGATTCTCATTGTGTAATTTGTCCTAGAATTTGGAATTCTAGATAGCAACGTAGGTATAAATAATAATCATCTTTAATTCAATTTGTATGGAAAGTTGATTTAGCGCCTTTTGGGACTAAGCCTTTCATATACTTCATAATGATGTTTCTGGAAACTGTGAAAAATGGGAACACATTTTAATGGGATAGTTCAGTTTTGGTTTGGAGGGAGCTTCGAGGAATATTTTTTTTTGTGAGGAAATTAAGAAAAATATAAGCTTGAAATTTGAAAGGACACACACAATTTCTAAGATATAATCAAATTTGTGTAATAAAAATGTTGGGGAAGAACTTTCGTTCAAAATATTTGAAAAATTAAAAAATCCTATACATTTTTTAAAAATGCCAAAATTAGTTGAAAGGGAAGTGTATTCTGGTGATCTGATATGTCCGGTAAGCAGTGTGTGAAATATTTATTTATTTATTTATTTATTTATTTTGGTATACATTTCAAACTGATCAGCAGCAGTGCTGAAAGGATCAGTGTACATTGAACATCAAAACATACATAGTATAAACAATACAATATAGCAATTGTTACATTCGAATTTGAATGAATTGGAACAACAAAATTTACAAAAGTAAATCACTATAAAATAAACAAAGCTACTATTAACGTTGGATGTTAAAGCTGAGCAATAAGCGAATACAAGAAGGTATATGAGAGAACCACTAAGTAAAGGTTTTGTTTTGGTTTTCACAATTTTACTTGACCCCTTTAAAATTGTCTTTGATTATATTTATATTGATAATTATTTGAACCAGTTTTTTTTGTTTTGTTAGGCAATGGAAAATTGAGTGTCAAATTTGAAAGAGCATACAATTTTAATGACAGAATAAGTGTTATTTGATCAAAGTCGGTTCAGAAACCGCTGAAATATTACTAAATATATCAGATCGGAATAAACCTGGGATCCCAGGTTTATACGATGATTTACCAAAAATATATTTTTTAAATGCTTAGACTTCAAAAATTACAAAAGAGGTTTTTAAATAGTTGTTGATGATCTTACTATTGAATCATTATTTAACAAAATATCACATGCTCAATTTTGTATGAAAAATTATCGAAACCAATGCGTTCTTAGAGAGCACCCTCTTATGTTTTTAATGGCTCTTTTTTTTTTAATGATAACAGGCTTTTTTCTTAGTCGTTTGTAATTTGTCGTACCTTGCAAGCATGGTGGAGTTATAACTATAAGTTTGTTGTTATTGTGCAGGTTTTGGTTGCTAAAGCTCAGTCTCACTAAAACGAAACTATACCTTTAAAACAGCCCTGTAACGAAACCTTTCACATGTTTTTACTATCATATAAGCATCATTGAATTATAACTTATTTTTAAAGGGGTAGTACAGTTTTGGTAAGGCTGAGCGCTAGTAACTAAAGCCTGCAAAATAACATTACAAACTAATAGTTATAACTCCACCATGCTCGTAAGGTATAGCAAACTACAAACGATTAAGTAAAAAGCCTGTTCTATCATTAAAAGCCATTCAAACACAAGAGGATGCTCTCTAAAAAAGCATTGGTTCCAACCACTTTGCATACACAATTATGCATGTGATGTTTTTTATGTAATAATCATAACATAGAGAGATCATCAACAACTAGTTAAAAACCTCTTTCGAAAATTTTTGGAAAAGTGTAAGCATTTTTTTAATTTTTAAAAATATCTTTGAATAAATCAGGGCCCCAGATTTATTCCGATCGAATATATTTATTGATATTTCAGCCATTTCTGAACCGATTTTGATCAAATAAAGTTTATTCTTGGTCTTGGCAGCTGTCAGTGAGATCGAACTTCAGCCAGTAAATTGCCGCATCGAATGGCCGGAGCCGGGGGTCTAGAGAGCGACCGCGTATAAGGGAGACTTTGGAAGAGCAACGGCGTCACCAATTCATGGGTCTATGGAGCTGCTATACTATTTGCTTTTACAGGTCTAAAGTGCGGCTAGTTTGTAAACCAATAGTCTACATAGGTAACGGCATTTTTTGTTTTGGTCGAAAGAGCGGCCTTGAAGAAAAATTAGACCATTAAGAGCGACGATCGGCCCTTTTTGATGAAAAAGGGACCCCTTTGCAGCGGCCAGATTGGCTCTGAAAGGGGGGTCTTGACGAGGCACATACACATATATTGCATAAAACACGAGCCCCCCCCCCCCCCCCCCCCCCCCCGGGTAAATATGTCAGTGGACATTTGTCGGAGGAAAATGTGAGTGGAAAAAATGTCAGAGGTAAAAATGAAAATTAACAAATAAAAAGGTTTCCCCAGGATTTGAAGCGTCGACCCCCTGATTTCTAGACCGGTACTCTACCAAATGAGCTTAAAAATACCTCGTCAATTGCTACACAATTCTTGTCAATGTTCGTGATGGTCAGAATATATTTAAACCTATTATAAACCCGAAGGATACTAAATCAACATAAGGGATATTTGCGAGGGATCACCGACGAGATGCATTTTTAAATATAAATTAGTTCATATATGTGAAAACTGTCGAGAAATATTTAACAAGTACAGTAAATGGAAATTAATAAAGGAAATAGACTTTCACCGGGGGGGGGGGGGGGGGGGGGCACACCTTATACATTACTTTATTTTTACAAAAGATTTCCCCCCTATATAATTATGCTTGATCGTTTTCCCCAAAATTATTTGGAGGCACGCCCCGCCCCTCCCTTATCACGACGTCACTATTAACTTTCCATGATATAACAAGACTCAAGGTCGTAAACAACTGCTAGCTGAGCGTACCGCGCGCATGATTAATTAATACACAATTACCAATGTAAATTAAACACTGATTTTGCATCATTATTATCGGTAGAACTTGTCAATTTGTCCTTCAATATTGTGAAATGTCAATATTGTCAATTTTATGCGTGAGATACGTAGGCGATTTGAAAACGTTGATAGTTATCACTTATTTCGATAACATTTTAATGAAATTAAAAATGTTTTCCTGTTGCACGTCTGTTATCGATTAAAGTTTTATCACTTGTATTAGGACTGATTCTTATTTCATATTTCTAGTTGTATAATTATAATACAATGACGTGGCTTTTTTCACAACTTCTCATAATTGAACGATTATATAATCAATATAAAGGTATGAAGTGTAACGTTGCTAAACGAATTAAACCACAATAACACATTTGACATTTGTTTTACTCTTATAATTATGTTGTTTTTAACAGATCTGCCCAAGGTGATGTAATTTCATATTGGCCGTGTTTACGTATGATTCTTCACAACTTCTCATAAGTGAACGATTATACAATCAATATTGAAATTCTATTATGATGTTGGACTCCTGGATTACAAGTTCGTCTGCTGAATGTTTCGATAAAATAAAAGAACGAATAGAATGTATGTTGGATAATATAGACTCATCATATGTACGTCCAGAGTATAAAATAAAGGTGTACACGAAATATTTTTTGCATTCAATCAAGTTCATGTTGACTGTGCATGACCTCACGAAGACCCAAAGAACAACCCTCGATCTGACTTGTTCAAAATTCTTGAAAAAATGGCTTGGAATGCCCCAAAGAGGGGCCACATCTGCCATTATACATTGTGAGCAAGGTCTGAATATACCTCTCATTTCACAAGTCTACAGTGAGTGTCATGCACAGACGACAGCACATTGCCAATTACGAGCGGATGATAGGGTTCAAACAGCAATGAATGCTTGTATCGAAAGAGAACAAACCTATCAAAGAAAATCATATGGTAATGTTAGAGCAGCGGAAATAGTCCAGGCTGCTAATGAAGCTACCCCGGATGGAAATTGGAAATTGTTAAAGACAAATATTAAAGGGCTAGTGTCTGAGGAATTTCAGGAGAAGTGGACTGACAAAATCCAAACACTTCTCCTTCAGGGGCATTTTTTAGAATTGATGAAACTTGAAAATGAAGACATTACATGGAAAAGTGTTATGTATGATCTCCCGTACAAAGTTCTTAGTTTTGCTGTCAGATCAGCCATTGACTGTCTGCCAACCTTTAGGAACCTGCAGCGATGGGGTAAGAGGGCTACGGCAAAATGTAAATTGTGTGGAAACAAACAAACTCTCCAACATGTTTTAAATGGTTGCATGATTATGCTAGAACAGGGGCGCTTCATTTGGAGACACAATAACGTTCTACATTTTCTATACCAATTAATGAAAGACACACTCAACGACACGTTTGAAATAATTGCCGACCTTCCAGAATGTCCAGGACACTTCACAATCCCACCCCACATCATACCCACTTCGCAACGCCCAGACATGGTACTTTATTCTGAAAGTAAAAAAGAAATTGTCATTTTTGAACTCACTGTACCGTTTGAAATGAACATTGAAACACGCCACGTACAGAAAAGTAATAAGTATGCGCCCCTGGTAAATGACATTGTAGAACAATGATATAACTGCCAATTAATTTGCCTTGAACTTGGCTCCCGAGGCTATGTGTCCAAAGAAAATAAATCTAGACTGAAAGAACTTTTGAAGAAATTGAAATTAGGTAGAAAGTTTAAATATGTGATGTGCCATTTTGAGTAAATTGTCCGTCATTTCAAGCTATTCGATTTTTTGTACAAAAGACGAACCAACCTGGGTAAACACTGGCACACTCTCCACTCCATACCACCTATAAACATAAACTCAAGCCAGGTACCACGGGTTCCTGTTGGTAAATATTAAATGGATATTCATTTTTCCTTTCCTTTTTCGTTTTGAAATGATAATTTAAGTTAATAAAATGGACAGTATAGTGTATTTAATTGAATGAAATATTATATAACTATTTCATTGCTTGAATTATATATTGCACTCTTTCAATGTTTTATATTCATATTGTGTGCTGCTGTTGTATTTTTGCTAAGGAAATATTATTTAGGAGTTGTTTATCAGAAGTTAATATGTAGTATTAGTTGTTATGATTGTACATTGAATGATCACATTTGTTTATTTTTTACTTTGAAACACACTAAACTTTGTGCTAATAATTATGATGAAGTATAGGAATTTAAATTAATTGTTCATTGTCATGGGAGCATGCCCCCGTCTTTCGTTCTACATTTACCTCTCTCAGTATCCTAATTCCTATATTCTCGCTTTCAAAATAATCTGAACAAATTTAGTTGTAGAATATTATTGTGAAACAAGTACCCCGCCTATCGGGCTGCATTACATATTCAATAATTTAATAATTTAATAATTTGCTCTTTTTTAATATTTTTATTTTTATATATTGTATATTCTGAATACCTCTCTGGAAGTCATTCATTAAAATATACTTTAAGTGTTTATAGATTAATATTATAATATAACTAATTTGATGCGCATAACAAGATTGTTGTTTTATATTGATTTATTTTGATTACGTTGTTATATATAACGTCTGAATTGTATTTAAGATAAATTATATGCAAAATTTAATTGTTTATGTTAAAAAATACATATATTTTCCATGAGTTATATACTTATGAAGTCTAACATATCTTATATATATGTAATTGATATGATTTATTGATACCTTGATATACATGTTTTGTTTTGTCTACCCTGCCTCATGTCACTACCCAGCTAGCCACCTGACGTCGTGCCATCGTTGGGCCGATGTCATTTTCGTTGTAAGGGGACGTTGGGCCAACATGCGACATGCGACGTCACCGAGACGTTAAAATGTCCGCCAGCCCAACATCAGCTCGGCGTCTTTTTTTAATGCTGGCCCAACGTCATTTAGCGATTTCGGCCCAACATCAATTATTGACAATGGCCCAATGTCAGTTCTAACGTAGGCCCAACATCGATTCCTGACGTTGAGAGAACATCAAGTTTCGACGTCGGCCCGACGTTAAAATGTCCGCCAGCCTAACATTGTCCAAACATCATTTTGTGATGTCGGGCAAATGTCAATTTCCGACAATGGCCCAACACCGAATCCTGACATAGGACAGATATCAAATTCTGATGTGGGCTCGACGTTAAAATGTCCGCCAGCCCAACATCGTCACTACGTCATTTTGTGATATTGGCATAACGTCAATTTCCAACAATGGCCCAACATCAACTCATGACATTGGACCAACATAACATTATGATGTCGGCTCGAGGTTAAAATGTCCGCTAGCCCAACATTGTCACGACATCATTCTGTGATGTTGGTCCAACGTCAATTTCCGCCAATGGCCCAATATCAAATCCTGACGTTGGGCCAACATCAAATTCTGACGTTGGCCCGACATTAAAATGTCCGCCAGCCCGACATTAGCCCAACGTTATTTTTTATTGTTGGCCCAACATCAAATCTTGACGTTGGCCCAACATCAAATCTTGACGTTCGCCCGACGTTTGAATGTCCGCTAACCCAACATTGGCCCAACGTCATTTTCTGATGCTGGACCAACATCACAATTTGACAATGGCCCAATGTCAAATGGCCAACGTAGGACCAACTTAAAAAACGTAAAAAGAAATGTGAAGACATGCATAGATCGCACGTTTGCTCCATGCATTTTGTTTAACGTTTACACACATTCATAAATAATAAATAATAAATAATAAATAATAAATAATAAATAATAATAAATAAATAAATAAATAAATAAATAAATAAATAAATAAATAAATAAATAAATAAATAAATAAATAAATAAATAAATAAATAAAGAATAATGAATAATAAATAAATAATAATCATAATTCTATAAATATCCTATTCCTACACCTATTGCCTACTCCTAACCTATCATCCTATCGTCCTACAAACATAGGTCGCAATCGGTATACTATATATACACCTCTTCTTAGCATGTATGTTTTGTAATAGTTAGTATTTGTAGAGCGTTGAATTTGAAATAATCCACCTTCAAATCATATTCATAACACTATTGAAGGTGTTATTTATATTCTTATATATCCTTCTAAATTATATACAGCAGCAAGGACATGACAAAAATATATTTTTTAATATAAATAATTCCAAAAATCGAACATTTTCATTTCACTTACGATCGCTTATAATCGATCATGAATTTCCCGATAGCAATACTTCTTTTTTTTTTTACTTTTGAATTACTAATGTTTGTAATCGATTAAACGAAATTCAATTCAGTATAGATTCTCAAAGCAAGTTAACAAAAATATAAGTACCCAGCTAGCTAACTGACGTCGGACCGGTGTCGGCAGGTCTTCGGCAAGATCGCGGTCGGCAAACAGACGTCGCGTCAACATTACGCCAACGTCGAATTTAAGTTGGAGGTTTTGGAAATGAAATAAGTCGGAAAATGGTTGTAGTTGAATATCGTGCCGATGTCATTAAGTTGACGAAAAAAATACGTCTCAAATAAAACGTCGCGCTAAAATCGCACCAATGCCGAAACTGGTACCAATTTAAGAGCTTGATAGAGGGTTGTAATATTAATGTTGGGCCGATGTCAATAAACCAACATGAATATGACATCTCAAATATGACGTTGGGCCAATGTTGTACCGATGTCGGAATATATCATTTTAAGAGGTCGGTAAATGGTTGAATGTGGAATTGATGTCGGACGGATGTTATTAATTGGACATCAATATGACATCACAAATATGACGTCAAGCCGATATCGCGCCGATGTCAGAATTGGCAGCAATGACACGAGTCGGCAAATAGTCATGAAATCGATGTTCAGCCGATGTCAATATTCTGACATGAATATGTCATCTCCAATATGACGTCGGGATAATTTCGCGCCGATGTTGGAACTGGTAGCAATTAAAGAGGTCGGTAAATGGTTGTAACATTGATGACGGTCCAATGAGTTTTATTGGACATCCATATGACATCTCAATTATGACGCCAAAGCGATATCCTGCCGATGTCATAAATGGCACCAATGAAACTAATCATTAAATAGTCATTAAATGGATGTTGTGCCGTTGTCAATAATTCGACATGAATATGACATCTCAAATATAAAATCGGCCTCCTATCGCCCCGATGTTGGAACTGGTAGTAATTTAAGAGGTCGGTAAAATGCTGTGAAATTGATGTCGGGTCACAGTTATTAATTAGACATAAATATGACATCCAAAATATGACTTTGGGCCTATACCGCACAGATGTCGGAACTTTACGAAATTTTAAAGGTGGGTAAAAGGTTGTGAAATAGATGTCGGGCGGATGTCATTACTCCTACATAAATATGACATCTCTACTATGACGTCAGTCCGATATTGTGATGATGTTGTATTTGGTAGCAATTTAAGAGGTCGGTACATGGTTGTGAAATTGATGTCTGGCCAATGTTATTAATTGGACCTCAATATGACATCTCTATATGATGACGCCAAAGCGATATCCTGCCGATGTCAGAACTGACAGCAATTAAACAAGTCGGCAAATGGTCATTAAACTGATGTTGTGCCGATGTCATTAATCCGACATGAATAAGAGATCTCAAATATGACGTTGGGTCAATGTTGTACCGATGTCGGAACTGGCGACCATTTGCCGGCTTGTTTCATTGCTGCCAGTTCTGACATCGGCAGGATATCGCTATGGCGTCATCATTGAGATGTCATATTCATGTCTAATCATTGACTTCGGCACAACATCAATTAAATGACCATTTGCCGAGTTGTTTCATTGCTGCAAGTTCTTACATCAGCCTGACATATTTATTACATTCATGTCTAATTAATAACATCGGACCGATATCAATTTTACTACCATTTACCGACCTCCTTAATTGCTATCTTTTCCGACATCGGCGCGATATTAGCCCGACGTCATATTGGAGATGGCATATTCATGTCCGACTATTGACATCGGCGCAACATCACTTTTATGATCATTTGCCGACTTGTTTCATTGCTGTCAGTTCTGACATCGGCAGGATATCGCATTGACGTCATCATTGAGATGTCATATTCATGTCGGATCATTGACATCGGCTCAACATCAACTTAATGACTATTAGCCGACTTGATTCACTGCTGCCCATTCTGACGTCGTAGTATTTCGATTTGACGTAAAAATTGAGATGTCCTATTCTTGTCTCATTACTAACATTGTCCCGACATTAATTTCACAACCATGACTGACCACTGACTGAATAATTGATGTTGGGTCGAAATCGCAAAATGACGTTTGGCCAGCATTAAAAAACAAAAACGCCGCGCTGATGTTGGGCTGGCGGACATTTTTACGTCGCGGCGACGTCGGATTTTTAATGTAGGCCCAACGTCTTCTTAAAACGACTTTTTACATTGGCCCAATGTTGGCACAACGTCAGGTGGCTAGCTGGGTAGCGACCTCTTAAATTGATACCAGTCCCAACATCGGCGCTATATTAGGTCGACCTCTTATTTGAGATGTCATATTAATGACATTGGGCCATTGTCAAATTTTGATGTTGGTCCAGCATCAAACGTCGGGCGAACGTCAAGATTTGATGTTGGGCCAACAATAAAAAATAACGTTGGGCTAATGTCGGGCTGTCGGACATTGTAATGTCGGGCCAACTTCATAATTTGATGTTGGCCCAACGTCAGGATTTGATATTGGGCCATTGGCGGAAATTGACATTCGGCCAACATCACAGAATGATGTTGTGACAATGAATTGGGCTAGTGGACATTTTAACCTCGCGCCCATATCATAATGTTATTTTGGTCCAATGTCATGAGTTGATGTTGGGCCATTGTCAGAAATTGACGTATCACAAAATGACGTGGTGACGATGTTGGGCTGGCGGACATTTTAACGTCGAGCCCACATCAGAATTTGATATCTGTCCTATGTCAGGATTTGGTGTTGGGCCATTGTTGGAAATTGACATTTGCCCGACATCACAAAATGATGTTGGGACAATGATAGGCTAGCGGACATTTTAACCTCGCGCCCACATCATAATGTTATGTTGGTCCAATGTCATGAGTTGATGTTGGGCCATTGTCAGAAATTGACGTATCACAAAATGACGTGGTGACGATGTTGGGCTGGCGGACATTTTAACGTCGAGCACACATCAGAATTTGATATCCGTCCTATGTCAGGATTTGGTGTTGGGCCATTGTCGGAAATTGACATTTGCCCGACATCACAAAATGATGTTGGGACAATGTTAGGCTAGCGGACATTTTAACCTCGCGCCCACATCATAATGTTATCTTGGTCCAATGTCATGAGTTGATGTTGGGCTATTGTCAGAAATTGACGTATCACAAAATGACGTGGTGACGATGTTGGGCTGGCGGACATTTTAACGTCGAGCCCACAACAGAATTTGATATCTGTCCTATGTCAGGATTTGGTGTTGGGCCATTGTCGGAAATTGACATTTGCCCGACATCACAAAATGATGTTGGGACAATGATATGCTAGCGGACATTTTAACCTCGCGCCCACATCATAATGTTATCTTGGTCCAATGTCATGAGTTGATGTTGGGCTATTGTCAGAAATTGACGTATCACAAAATGACGTGGTGACGATGTTGGGCTGGCGGACATTTTAACGTCGAGCCCACAACAGAATTTGATATCTGTCCTATGTCAGGATTTGGTGTTGGGCCATTGTCGGAAATTGACATTTGCCCGACATCACAAAATGATGTTGGGACAATGATATGCTAGCGGACATTTTAACCTCGCGCCCACATCATAATGTTATGTTGGTCCAATGTCATGAGTTGATGTTGGGCCATTGTCAGAAATTGACGTATCACAAAATGACGTGGTGACGATGTTGGGCTGGCGGACATTTTAACGTCGAGCACACATCAGAATTTGATATCCGTCCTATGTCAGGATTTGGTGTTGGGCCATTGTCGGAAATTGACATTTGCCCGACATCACAAAATGATGTTGGGACAATGTTAGGCTAGCGGACATTTTAACCTCGCGCCCACATCATAATGTTATGTTGGTCCAATGTCATGAGTTGATGTTGGGCCATTGTCAGAAATTGACGTATCACAAAATGACGTGGTGACGATGTTGGGCTGGCGGACATTTTAACGTCGAGCCCACATCAGAATTTGATATCTGTCCTATGTCAGGATTTGGTGTTGGGCCATTGTCGGAAATTGACATTTGCCCGACATCACAAAATGATGTTGGGACAATGTTAGGCTAGCGGACATTTTAACCTCGCGCCCACATCATAATGTTATGTTGGTCCAATGTCATGAGTTGATGTTGGGCCATTGTCAGAAATTGACGTATCACAAAATGACGTGGTGACGATGTTGGGCTGGCGGACATTTTAACGTCGAGCACACATCAGAATTTGATATCCGTCCTATGTCAGGATTTGGTGTTGGGCCATTGTCGGAAATTGACATTTGCCCGACATCACAAAATGATGTTGGGACAATGTTAGGCTAGCGGACATTTTAACCTCGCGCCCACATCATAATGTTATGTTGGTCCAATGTCATGAGTTGATGTTGGGCCATTGTCAGAAATTGACGTATCACAAAATGACGTGGTGACGATGTTGGGCTGGCGGACATTTTAACGTCGAGCCCACATCAGAATTTGATATCTGTCCTATGTCAGGATTTGGTGTTGGGCCATTGTCGGAAATTGACATTTGCCCGACATCACAAAATGATGTTGGGACAATGTTAGGCTAGCGGACATTTTAACCTCGCGCCCACATCATAATGTTATGTTGGTCCAATGTCATGAGTTGATGTTGGGCCATTGTCAGAAATTGACGTATCACAAAATGACGTGGTGACGATGTTGGGCTGGCGGACATTTTAACGTCGAGCCCACATCAGAATTTGATATCTGTCCTATGTCAGGATTTGGTGTTGGGCCATTGTCGGAAATTGACATTTGCCCGACATCACAAAATGATGTTGGGACAATGTTGGGCTGGCGGACATTTTAACCTCGAGCCAACCGCGATAAGCCGACATCCGGCCAACAACTTATGACATCGGCACGACGTCAGGTGGCTAGCTGGGTATGAAACGGTTTATCTATTTCATTTGTGACAGTGGACTTGGGTTTCTATGTTTTACACCTTTTGTTATTTGTTTGAAGTTAATAAAGATGATATATATATATGAAGCGTAATGTTGTTATACGAATTAAAGTTCGATGCAACTTTCCTGATGATCCATCCACTTCAGAATTATTATCTTTTCTGTATCTTCATCTTTTCTTGTTTTTTGTTTGTTTGTTTGTTATCCAACTTATCTTTTACTTATTATTGTAATGATTTATGTAAATTTGTTTACTGTATTTGCATGCTTTTATGAAAGGTGAAAATAAAATTCAATTTAATTCAGTTCAAACCACAATCAAATATTTATTATTCGCTTTCCTTGTTACATGTATAATTACGTTCTTTTTATTGATCTTTCCCAGGTGATGAAGCTTCAGATTCACCGTGTTTACGCATTTCACATTTTCGCGAAAAGGGAGGTGATTTTCGCATGTGTTCGCGAAGATTCTAAGTTTTCCGAAATAGAAAAAAGTGTGTATAGAAGGATGTTCATGGGACCAATTTCAAGACAATAGGCACAGAATTTAAAAGATATGGTACTTTTTCGTAAAAGGGTGAAAATATATATTTGTCTTGTGTTCTTGAAGTCTTTAAAAGGGGTGTTTCGTAAATAATTACCTGAAATGCCAAAATTAGGGTTCATTTTGTGTTCAACTTTTGTGTTATAAGAAGGGGTATTTTTGCTAAAAGTATATTTGACTCGCTGTAAATACAGGGTCATTCTTCACTTCGGGAACGATCATGTGTTCAACCTTAACATATGAATTGACATCGCAGGGGCCGGATCTGCCGGTGTCGTGTAAAATGTCAGTGGAAAACATCTTAGAGAAAACATTCAGTGGCCAAAATGAAGATGAACAAATAAAACAGGGTTTCCCCAGGATTTGAAGCAGCGATCCCCGGGGTTCTAGTCCGGTGCTCTACCAAATGAGTTAGAAAATAACTTATCAGTTTCTGCACAATACTTGTCGATGTTCGCGATGGTCAGAAGCTATTATAAACGTATGATAAACCCGGAAGATACACATTCAGCTTAAAGGGATCTAGTAACTTTGTTGACATGTGCAAAAAGTGATGAAGGGTTGATGCAATGTATATTGTTGTTATCTGATATGTCCACAAGGTATTGTGTGATATTCACTAACTCACTGCACTCACTTTGTACACGGTTTTCAAACTCCGGGGGAGTTTTTCTTATCTGAATACTTCGATCGTACATAGCTTTGTAACGAAAAGGAAAATTTGAAAACCGAAACCGTTTCCCTATGGGTTTATTGTTAATACGAACACGAATACAACAAGGTATGAGGGAACCGCTAGAATTAAATTTTATTTTGAGGATTTGGACAATGTTACTAAGTCCCTTTAATATACACTGTTTCCCATAATGTTGGAATAATTTATTTGTTAGATCCACATTCATTCTTGTTCCTATTTTACGCCTCATGAATAAATTTAGACTAAGTGTAATGATTATATGTGTCCGAACTACCAAGGTGCAATTAATTGTTGCATAAATGTAATAGAGCTTTTTGTCTGGAGCTACGAAAGGCAAGACACTTGATGATTGGTCCATTTCCCTCTTCAAAGCGTTTTCCAACATCTCATCGTTATGGCACATTTCGAGAGTGGCTGTAAATCATTCAACCAAAACTGCACAGAGGCTCTCTAGGCTGTTCCCTCTCCGACGCATTGGCCATACGCCAGGGGCGTCGATCCTGGGGGGGGGGGGGGGGGGGGCAGGGGGGGGGGCTGGTCGCCCCCCCCCCCCCCCCCATGAAAATATTGGGGGCGAACATTTCATTTCCGCCTCCCCCAATAATTCCAAAAATGAGGAAGAAAAAAATCGAGATAATGCAAAGAGGGGAAAGACACAATTATAAATAATTAACTCTTCAAAATAGCTGTTTTTTAGTTTGAAAATGACTGTAAATTTCTTTTGTTGCCGCGCGCTTCGCGCGCATATAGTTTATCATTATTGCAAGTCTCATTTCGGTTGCGGGACCTCACCTTTCTAAATGTGTTGGGCAGTGTAATTTCTCAAAAGCACACCCTCTCCCACACCCTCACCCGCTCGGTCGCTTCGCTTCCTCGTAATGTCTCCCCTCGACTTTTGAGAAGTTGTTGACGCCCTTGCTTAGTTTCATGGGAGCTCAATGCCTAGACTATATCGATGGCTCTATAGTATACAGGATCACGTGGATCCATCTCAAGCAAAGCTCAATCTTTCCCTCGCTATGGCCTTTAAAAATATCGCCCTGGACCCCCATTATTGTCCCAAATGTGGGTGCCCCAAAGTCAGGTCTTCGAGCCATCAAGACACTTTCAATGAGCGCATAATAAAACTTCCGGGTTTGCCAAATGTGGGGGCTTTTAGCTCTCTCAGTGGTCACTCTGGAAAAAAAAATCTAATTTCCCCCCCCCCCCCCCCAATCGCAAAAACGGATCGACGCCTCTGCCATAGATACGCCCAAGGTTGCATGTGCTCCACCAGGAAGGGATGGTAACAAGCAACATCTTCTAGTTCGTTGGAACATCGCAGGGTACGGTCTGTAAAATCCTCAAATGTTCATCGAGAGGAGGGTCAATTGAAGCCACTGCAATCTCTAAGAGTACGATTAAATTCCAGGATATATGATCGCAAACTGATCGCAAAAGTGACGCCTGTAAAGTGTCTAACTCCACGAAAATACTTGGAGCTTCCTCGTTTCTCTTCTGGCGTGTTGTTTAGCTTATTGTAAGAGAAGAATAAATAGGGTTAGATTTTTTCAAATGTCCCTTCAGTATGAAGATATTTATCATTGAAAATCAACGCTTTTGATAAAAGTACAATTGCCGTAGCTGAACACGTCCGGCCAGCGCGCGTGGGAAACTTCCCGACCAGACATGTTGAGCCGAGCGCGCGCAAATTCCATGAATTCCGTGCCGTCTGTATACACGGGTGCGGATATCGTCAAGATCAAACGGATGATTATTACTGTGACAAATCTACGGCAGGCATCAGTATTCGGTGATAAAATATGAACTCAATATTCGTGTTTTTTTCACTAGGTAAACAGTGTTCGTTTTCTTTCGAACTTTCACAAATCTATTCAATTGTATTTTACAATGATATTGATGTAGGATTGAAGTCTCAAATGTCATTTTGTGCAATATCTGACACTTTACAGGTATCACTTTAAACTTTGCCGTAGAAACCGGACATAAGCCAAAAACAAGCATTCGCCGTCTATGAAGGAGACACTAATGAATCAACATCTTCCGCCAAAATGTACATCGGAGATTGCTTAAACATGGTCGCCGAGCAAAACGAACTTCCAAGTACCCTCTCCAATCCATTCAACACAGAGTTCCCGGACGTCGCTGGACTAGGAGTACAGAAGATTGTGGCTTTGACAATAGTGACAACATCCTCATAATGGATAAAAATTCAGTACATCATTGACCAAACAGATGGGAGAAGAGGGTTCGTCGATTACGCAGCGAGCATTTCCAAGATTACTGCATTCACTAACGAATTGAGGTGGTGGCGGCTCAATGGTGATATGGAAAGGTATTCTAAATACCACTGATGGTACCAGGTGGAATCGTCGACGCCATCTGGACATTTTTGAAAACTACTGCCTTCCACACGCAAGATGGTCCGATGGAAATCCTTGCCGGTTTCAAGACGACAACGCTATGTCACAGAGGTCAGCTGCAGTAAGAGATTTTTCTTGTTGATGAGAAGAGAGTACATCAGTTGCCATGGCCTGCCTCCATCCTCCCTTGATACGAACCCAATCTAGTCATCAATGACTGAGACAACTCTCCTCAAACTCAACAAGTTCGATCGATGACAGCATCCTGCGACGTATTAGGTACTGACCAGTGTCAGTGTCGGCCCAATCAGGGGTCGGGGATCATATTCGATATCAGTGACTGATAGACATTTGAATATTGAACATTTCCATTTAAATATCCGCTCCAGCACGTGTCATGTATTATGCTGACTAATTGGTGCAAATTGTAACAAAATCCTTAATACTGCCGTTGGCTTTGTCCCCTTTTTTGTTACACCCCCATTTAGCGAAGGACTATTATGTACTTTGATTTCATTGTGATATCAATAAAGTGGTGTGTCCATATCAGTGTTACATCCGAGTCCACCCAATCCGAGTCCGAGTCCGAGTCCGAGTCCGAGTCCGAATCCAGACCATCCGAGTCCGGGTCAGAGTCGAGTCCAACTCTTTTTGTCTTATTTTTTCCATTTTCCATTTATTCCTTTTATTTACCAAAGGCAATTGGTCCATCACTCAATCAAGTGATTAAAAGTAATCACTTTATACAGACAAACATGCAGTCAAACATTGACTGGCCTCGAGCTGAAATAGGAATCACAGTGGCACACTGAACTTCATCAAAAAGTTGGGAAAATATTATAACTTTATGGGCACCAGTATAGGGGATATTTGCGAGGGATCACCTTTGTGGTGCTGCTTATAAGAAATAATTGTAAAACAATGGGAAACTGGCCATTAATGTTTAACAAATGCAGTTAATTTAAATTTGCAAACGAAATAGGCTTTCCCTGGGGGTACACTTTATATATTTGTTGTTATGTTTTACAAAAGATTCCCCCCTTATATGCTTGATTGTTTTCTCCAAAAATAATTTGGGGCACATGCCCCCCCCCCCCGCCCCCTTCTCACAGCACGACTGTTAACTTTCAATGATAACACAATATTCAAAGGCTGCAATAGCGTATCGCGTGTTAAAGCAATGTGTTAATCTAACACTGAGTTTTGCATCATTATACTTGAATCGGTTGACCTTGTTTATTTGTCCTTCGATATTGTAAATTTTATGTGTGACTTAGGTGATTTGAAAACAATGATAGTTATCACTTTTTGATGAAATACGAATAAAAAGGAGTACATGTACAGCTTTGATTTCCTGCATGATGTTTTTTATCGATTCAAGTTTTATCACTTGAAGTAGGGCAAATACACGGGGGAAATGATATCTTATTACACACAACGTATGTTTTTTATAATTGTATAATTATAAATACGTAATAAGATATTATTTTCTGGCACGCTCATTTAGTTGTGAACAAAGCCACGCCATTATTTTGCAATGATAGAATTAATGGCGTGGCTTTTAAAATGTATTCATTTATTTATGTATTTATTCACAACTTCTTATAAGTGAACGATTATACAATCAATATTAATGTATGAAGTGTCATTTTATTACGCGAATCAAACCATGATAATAGATCTTCATTAATTTGTTTTCTTTTTGATTTGTTGTTTTGACACTTCTATACGATTTATTCACAAATTAAATTGCTGCAAAGTGTATATAAATGCTAGCTTTCAGACGTTAGATTCATGCTTCTTGAATCCCTGTGCAGGGTATTTTCAAAGATTGAATCGTTTCCTCACAACTATTCGTCATGACCAAGCTCGTTCTTTGGGTTGCCGTGCTAGCTGCCCTGGCAGTCTGCTGCCTCGCTAAGCCACTAGACAAGAAGAAGGTAAGTATTCTACTTTGTTTGTAGTCATATTTATCCAGGTTAGCCTCTTTAGTGCTCTATCATGTATATTGCTCTGTTCTCCCAGAGGGACCTATCTAATTTGTATTATTTATAACTCTGCCATTGAATACTCTTCTGCACTTTATTGTGCACTCTCTCAACTCCCTGGGGAGCATTCCAGCAGGTGCTACTTGATAGTGCACTCATGCTTTATAGTATACACGCCCTCATTCATGCCAAATACCCATATTGCACCTGGGCGGGGAACAGCAATATGGAATAAACGTGCCTTGCTGAAGGACACTTGTGCTGTACTGGCGGAATCGATCTGGGTTCGAACCCGGCTCCCTTGCTTTGCAGTCAAGCGCCTATCCGATCGTGCCACAACTCCTCCACTTTTCAGAAATAGTCATATCTAGTATCTTAATGAGATTTCCTTTCATACAATTAAAACAAAATCTAATCAAACCAAATCAATTTTTTAATTTCAACTACTACCCTATATACACTGTCGGCGGTTGGATCCAGACACAGTCTAGGTAGAATAACCATGACAAGCAAGAGATCATAGACTGCTTTCGTCCAGTCATGCACAAGTCTATTAATCAGTTACTGATTAATAGACTTGTGAATGACTGAGAAATGATGTATCTGTATCATGGAAACAAAACAATATTTATGAAATGATACAAAGTTTTTATTTTTCTGAGGGGAAACCGAATTATTTGTGCTAGTATTCGAAACATCTTCTCCTCTTACATTCGAAAAAGTAAATTTTCTCTGATCATGATGATTGGAGATCTGTTTTAATGTAAAGAATTATAGAAACAGATTAAAGAGATAGTTGAGTTTTTGTCAAACTGAATTGTTAGTAACCAAAACCTGCACCATTACATAACAAACTGATAAGTATAACTTAGCCATGCCCCGAAAGGTATACACAATTACAAGTAAAAGCCTGCTATCATTCCAAAAGAGCCGTCAAAACTCAAAATGGTGCCCTCTAAAAGCTCATTAGTTTCGACCATTTTCAAACAAAATTGTGCATGTGATGTTTTTTGTTAAAAATAATTAATCAAATGTATTTAATTAATTTATTTAATAGAGAACTCATTAACAACTATTTAAAAACCTCTTGATTTGTTTTGAAGAAGTGTACAAGCATTTTTTCATATCGCCCCGGCACCGGCGCCGATTCCATCCGAAACACAAAATGCATTGGGGGGTGTGGGGGTGTGGGGGGGGGGGGGGGGGGGGTGGGGGGCAGAGCATTGTTCACAATCAATGCCCCCCCCCCCCCCCCCCCCCAATGCATTGTGTTTTCGGATGGAATCGGCGCCGGTGTCGCCCGCAGGGTCAATATATGAATACAATATTTTGAAATCAAATTTTACAACTAAGAAAGCATTCAAAAGGGAATGACTCTCATTTCACATGTTTTATTCAATGAACCTTCAATGGAATTAAGACCAACAAAAAGCGTTGCAATTTGTTTTTCGGGAAGTTGCAATACTCAAGAGTACCTTTACGTCTTGTCTTTAATTCGTGTATCACGTAAACGGTATTATTCAAATACAATTTTTATCAAAGGAATGTGAAGGTATTATGGCAAATTTGTACTGATCTTTTAAAAAGTAAAGAGAAAGGATGCTCTAATGTACTAGTTGAAAATGGTAATGAAAGTATTGACGTACGTTCAATTGCTACCGCTTTTAATATTAATTTTGTTTAATCAATGTTGGTCCAAGTTAAAGGGGACCACAAGGCAAAGAACAACACATAACTATATGTTTTGGTGCCGTTTTGTGATATCAAATAGATACCCAACATTTTGTAAAGGGTTGTGTAATTCATAAACAAAGCAATTAATTTCCACCACTTACGGAACCACTACTATTTCCTGGTTCCGTACGGGCCAAACATTTGCGAGTGCGCCAATGCTACTCACGCGTACGTTTGGAGACAATAGAATCCCGGGCGATTCGTTCGCTGTGGACAAAGTAGTCTCGTACATGAAGACCCATGAACGCATGCTTTAGAATGGTGATGCGTTTTCCAATTATATATATTTTTTTCTGGAAACATATTTTTATGAACTTGTTGATGGAATGGAATACTAAAGATGTTACCTTTCATTTATAAGAATATTATTTTTGGGTGGTGGTACCCTTTAAGCCTCAACGGTACATTCAGATGATAAAATTGCTGTGATTATCCTTTTGATGGTAATGTCAATTCATTATGTTGTACTTCAAAGAATGAAAATGAAATATTAGATAAGGTTAAAGTGAGGCCTGTAAAGTGTCAGATATTGCCCAAAATGACATTTGAGATTTCAATCCTGTACCAAAATCATTGTAGGATATGTCCGAATGATGTGTGAAAGTTTCATTGAAAAAGAACACTGCTTTCCTAGTTAAAAAAAAGCGAAAATATGCGTCAGCTTTTACAACGGACGTTTATGAGGTTTATGACCGTTTGTTAACGCTTTTGAGCTGAATGATAGATATTGTCATACTAAAGGGGCATTTGAAAACATCTAACCCTATTTTATTCTTCTCTTACCATAAGCTAAACAACACGGTAGAAGAGAAACGAGGAAGCTCCAAGTAATTTTCGTGGAGTTAGACACTTTACAGGCCTCACTTTAAAGGGGTAGTACAGTTTTGGTAAGGCTGAACTTTAGCAGTTTAGTAACCAAACCTGGACAGTAACATTATAAACTAATATTTATAACTCCACCATGCTCGAAAGGTATACAAAATTACAAACGACTAAGTAAAAAGCCAATTATCATTCAAAAAGAGCCATTAAAACACAAGAGGGCGCTCTCTAAACAGGCATTGGTTTTATACATTTTTCATACAAAATTATGCATGTGATGTTTTTTTGAAATCATGATTAAATAGAGAGATCATCAACAACTATTTGAAAAACGCTTTTGAACATTTTTGAAAAAGTGTATGCATTTTTTTATTTTTTTGGAAAAATGCATTTAATTATTTGGGCCCCAAGTAATTATAGGTTCAGATATATTTATTGATATTTCAGCCGTTTCTGGACCGATTTTGACCACATAAAGTTTATTCTGCCATTAAAATTACATGTTCTCTCAAATTCGACACTCAGTTTTTCATTACCTCACAAAAAAATTGTGATATGCAGCGCCTTCTCTACCAAAACTAAACTACCCCTTTAAGTCTTTTAAGACGCGTACATCTTGTGGATATAATGGTTAGAGTGGTTAAAGAAAAACAGATTATTCATTGTTGAATGTATTACTTATGACAGGCATTTAAATTCCCGAGCCCTTGAAAGATGTGAGCCAAAGTGATCCCTATTCATGAAAAAGATGATTGAACACAACTAAAAAAAAAATGTCTGTAGAAGCCGAGGTCGAGTACCTTCACAAGTTTAGAGACCAAGACCAAGATCGGTCAAAATGTTAATATAATAAGGAAATATAATGTATATATTATATTATTATATTATACTATATTATAATGTATATAATGCTTTATATTGATGTTACTTTACATACTGAATTGTTGTTCGGAGGAAAGTGTAATATTTTAATTTCAATTCCAATTTATTTCCAATATATAAAACAACATCAAATTGCAAAATATTAAAATGCAAAATTTATCAAATATGACATAATTGCGTAAATATGATGCATAGTATAATCAATTAAACTGGAAATATGGGAAGCCCGCAAATCAAAAGCTTGAATAGAATGGACAACCCTTTATAGTAATGTAAATAGTGTAGATCTAAATAATAATACAATTTCGACTCATTTTATTAAAAATATGTAAGTCAAGCAAGCAAAAACAAAATGAGCTAACGATGTTCTAGGATTGTGTAAGTGAAAATCATTACAATGACGCGTCTAAGATTAACATGATTTTTCTTTTTTTTAAATGGGCCCTCAGGATTTGAACTCATCCCAATTATATTGCTCACATAAACCCGTTATTGGCACTTGTACCAAACAACAATGTGAATGTTTAAAGGGATAGTTGCATTTTGGTATAGAGGGCGCTACACAAAATATTTTGTGTGAGATAATGAATAACTGAGTGTCAAATTTGAAAGAGCATACAATTTTAATAACAGAATAAACTTTATTTAATCAAAATCGGTTCAGAAACAGCTGAAATATCCATAAACATAATCATTTGTAATAATTGTGGGGCCCCACAAATATTCAATAATTGTGCACCAGCCGTAAACAAAATTTTAAAAATGCTTCCTCTTTTCAAAAATGTACAAAAGAGGTTTTGTAATAGTTGTTGATTATCTCTTTATCTAATCACTATTTCAACAAAATTATCACGTCCACAATATTTTATTTTAAATGATTGAAACAGATAAGTTATAACTATTAGTTTGTAATGTAATGGTGCAGGTTTTGGTTAGTGACCAAAACTGTACTCTCTTTACCAAAACTCAACTATCCCTTAAAATAAACCCAAAACCACCCCCCCCCCCCCCCCCCCCCGTTTTTATGACGTTTTTATTCCTAATACACATGTACACTCATACACGACGCGTCAATGTAATGATTTTCACTTACATAATCATCTTAGAACACCGTTAGCGCATAAGTCTATTAGACATCATGGTCCATATATTTGGAATGCCTGTACATCTCTTTATTTATTTAAAGCCACACTTAAACAACACAATTGTCTCCCAGTCTAATGTAGATGGTTAAAGGGGTAGTACAGTTTTGGTAAGGCTGAACTTTAGTAACCAAACCTGGACAGTAACATTATAAACTAATAGTTATTACTCCACCATGCTCGAAAGGTATACAAAATTACAAACGACTAAGTAAAAAGCCTGTTATCATACAAAAAGAGCCATTAAAACACAAGAGGGCGCTTTCTTAAAAGGCATTGGTTTCAACCATTTTTCATACAAAATAATGCATGTGATGTTCTATTGAAATAATGATTAAGTAAATAGATCATCAACAACTATTTAAAAAACGCTTTTAACATTTTTTGAAAAAGTGTAAGCATTTAAAAAAAAATTTGAAAAAATCATCTAATTATTTGGGCCCCAAATAATTATAAGATCAAATATATTTATTGATATTTCAGCCGTTTCTGGACTGATTTTGACCAAATAAAGTTCATTCTGCCATTAAAATTGCATGTTCTCTCAAATTCGACACTCAGTTTTTCATTATCTCACAAAAAAATTGTGATGTGCAGCGCCCTCTCTACCAAAACTAAACTACCCCTTTAAAGCAAATTTTGATATGACTTATATTACAGGTAGGTCTATAATGATCCAACATTTCCGCACATTAAGGAGTGGTCACATTGGGACACGACTCCCCACGAATAGACCCACGAATGCAGTACGAATTGATACAAATCTATGGCAAGCCGTTTTAACATCTATTCCTATTTCTTGATATCAATAATTGAATTATTGATATCAGTTTATTTCTTGATATCAAGTATTACCAATACCGAAAAGTATTTCTTGATATCAAGAATGCATTTCTTGATATCGAGAATGCATTTCTTGATATCAAGAATTCGATTTCTTGATATCAAGAATTGAATTCTTGAAATCAAGAAATAGGAATAAATGTTAAAAACGGCTTGCCATTGATTTGTACCAATGCGTACTGCATTCGTGGGTCTATTCGTGGGGAGTCGTGTCCCAATGTGACCACTCCTTTAGGACACTTGCACTATTAGACCGGCAGCCCAGAGGGGTTTGGTGCATCGAAAAGCGTACTGATTTCTGAACATATGAACATTTAGAGGGAATGTAACAAATCCAAATATATGAGTCAGCCGGGGTCTTTCCGGGGACAAAAGGCTCCTTTGCGCCTCCAAAATATGGCCCCTGGGAAATATCCGATGCTTCTATTTTGTGCGAATGTACCATGTAATTCATCGCTCACTGCGGGGTCAGCGAATCGCAAACAATATAAGTTCACACGTGCATCTTGCTTTCTTCGAACATGTTTACGTTGGCTGTTTTGAAAGACGAAATACACATTTAACGCATTCAAGATACTACCCCAATTTTGTTTTATTTAGATCAATTTGGCGAGTCGATTTTTAACATTCAGAGGTATCTGTAGGGTAATCTAACAGATGGCATTTGTATCCAATAAGTATTCTGTACTCTGTAAAACATACTTGTTGACTTGCAAGAGGTTTGGGGTGGTATCTTGATTCGCTGACCCCGCAGTGAGCGATGATTAACACGGTACATTCGCACAAAATAGAAGCATCGGATATTTCCGAAGGGCCATATTTTGGAGGCGCAAAGGAGCCTTTTGTCCCTGGGAAGACCCCGGCACATTCCCCCTCTAAATGTTCATATGTTCAGAAATCAGTACGCGTTTTAAACCCCTCTGGGCTGCCGGTCTATTTCATTCACGTGCACCTGTCCACCCACTCACTTGTTTTCGTTATTGCTTTCTCTCCCTCCCCCCCCCCCCCACCCCCCTCCTCTTTCTCTCTCCTGTGTCTCTCATCATATCTCTAGTCGCTTTATCTGAGACTTGCATTGTTGTACATGCTAATCTTACAATTTCTTATATCGAATTGAACAGACACATGTTCATATCAAATTATTCATATTCATTATGTTTATATATACAAATACTGGCCCTTTAAAGGGAAAGTTGAGTTTTGGTATAGAGGGCGCTACACAAAATAATTTGTTTTGTGAGATAATGAAAAACTGAGTGTCAAATTTGAAAGATCATTTGTAATAAATGTGGGGCCCCACAATTATTCAACAATTTTTAACCAGCCGTTAATTTTTTTTTTAAATGCTTCCTCTTTTCAAAAATGTACAGAATAGGTTTTAAGATAGTTTTTGGTTATCTCTCTATATCTGATCAATATTTCAACGAAACATTACATGCACAATATTTTTATCTAAAATGGTTAAAACCGATAAGTGTTTAGAGAGCGCCTTCTTGAGTAACGGCTCTTTTTGAATGATAACAGGCTTTTTACTTAGTCATTTGTAATGTCTTATTCCTTTTTAGCATGGTGGAGTTATAACTATTAGTTTGTAATGGTGCAGGTTTTGCTTACTAAAAATTAGTTTGACCAAAACTGTACTCCCTTTACCAAAACTCAACTATCTTTGTTCTATATTATGTATTTTTGGCATACTAACATTTAATTAGTAATACAATTTTTCCTATCGTTTTTACTGGACAAATGCTTTTCTCAGTCTTTCCTTTTTTTTAACGTAATTATCACGTATATTTGTTGTTTGTTTTGTTAGTTTGTCTTATGGGTTTTGTATAGGGATGTGTGTTGTTTTTAATCTTTATTTATTAAATCATTCTATAAGTTCTATAAGCTTAATTAGTCAATCAATTAATTGTATTGTGTAAGTTTTAAACTTATATATTATATTTTGTAATCAGATGTATTATTATATATGTACTTTCTGTTTTTACCAGGGGTCACTCTGCCTTCTCAAGCCTTTGGCTTACCTAGATGTGACCCCTATTAACTTTGTTTTCTATTTTTTATATTCCTTTGTAATGTTTTTCAAGACATAATAGAAATAATATAAAACAATATCAAATATTATGTACACACACACGCACACACACACATACACACACAAACATACCCATCTAACCATATACCATCTACATAGTCATGACACAGACAGGCATATAAGGCTATACCATGCGACGAATTTGAATGACAAAATCACGAAATTGGTTGAACAAAGACGAATTTGATCTTCAAATTCACTACTCGCTGAGCGGCGGAGACGAATTCCAATGCCAATTGACGATTTTGAATGCGAATTGTTTGAAATTGGTTGACAAATGACGAATTAGATTGATCATTGACGAAATTGAAGTTTGGATTTACGGTCTGTTGGTTTCTCGGGACGAAATTGAACTACAAATTAATGAAATTGAATGACGATAGTGTTAAAATGAATGGGAAAACCTATACTAAGATATCTCCACAACAAGTCGTTTTGGGATGCGCCTTCAATTTCACACAATCAAATGCATTTGTTTACATTTCGCTGTCGATCCTCCCCAAAATTCACCTTTATTGTACCTACCCGGCTTTCATAATCATTCCAAGTGAGGTGTCATTGGAAAGATATTCATCGTCGAAAGAATTTGAAGTTGAGAAAGACCGTGATATGAGTGTCAGACCTTCCGACTGAAGTTTGTTGGCGCATTTTGTGACATTTCATTTCTGACCTTTCCCCATTCTCAAATATACTGCGCATACCCCGTACTCATGATGCTTACGAATTTGGTATCATTTTAAAGAGGTATACACACTCTTTCAAGTGATAGCAAATATAACCAACATGATTTCATAAGAAGTTAGATATAATCGATCAAACTTGAGTTTCCGAACTTTTTTTGAGGGGTTTATTTCAACAAAACATCACATGCATATATTTGTATTAAAAATGGTTGAAACCAATGCTTTTTTAGAGAGCGCCCTCTTGTGTTTTAATGGCTCTTTTTGAGTGATAACAGGTTTTTTCCTAGTCTTTTGTAATTTTCTATACCTTTCGAGCATGGCGGAGTTATAACTATTAGTTTGTAATGTTATTGTGCAGGTTTGGGTTACTAAAGCTCAGCCTTACCAAAACTGTACTACCCCTTTAAATGCATATAATTTTGTGTTTTATATCATTAGCAATTTAAAAAAGAAAACTGATTTGTATATTGATTGCAAAAAAAAAATATTTGAAATAATAAAAAAAATGAATTTATTTAATACTGAAAATGGTATCTTTTAACATGATCATTTTATTCTTGCATCATAATAATCTACGCCCATGATTTACCAGCAAAAGGTCAAGAAAGTTAAGTTCCATGGCAAGGAACTGAACGTGCCTGACAAGGCTAAGGGAGACCCGTTCAAGCCCCGTACCGCACCCGAAGAGCTCGACGACATCTTGCCGTCCCCAGAGGATCAGGAAGACCCGAACGAGAAACCCCACGACCGCCAGAAAAGGAAGGCCCAACAACTAGCCTACCGACGTTGGCCGGACGCCGTCGTCCCTTACGAGTTTGGCTCGGATGAAAGTAAGAAAACGAATGTTTTTTATTGAATTAATAAAACGCGATGTTTATTCTTGGAAATAATCCTGTCAATTTCGCTTTATACGTACACCATTTATCGGTTTGTATTTTATTGGTTGGGTGGTAGGTGCTGACACAGATTACGTCGAGAATATCGAGGCCGCGATGGCCCACTGGGAGAGCCTGACCTGCATTTCCTTCCAGCCCTGGACGGCCAGCCTGGCCCAGACCTTGGGACACAACCAGAGACTACATTACCAATTTCACGATACCAGGTATTTATTTATTTATTTATTTATTTATTTATTTGTTTATTTATCTATTTATTTATTTATTTATTTATTATTTGTTTATGTATTTATTTGTTTATTTATTTATTTATTTATTTATTTATTTATGTATGTATGTATGTATGTATGTATGTATGTATGTATGTATGTATGTATGTATGTATGTATGTATGTATGTATGTATGTATGTATGTATGTATGTATGTATGTATGTATGTATGTATGTATGTATGTATTTATTTATTTATTTATTTATTTATTTATTTATTTATTTATTTATTTATTTATTTATTTATTTATTTATTTATTTATTTATTTATTTATTTATTTATTTATTTATTTATTTATTTATTTATTTATTTATTTATTTATTTATTTATTTATTTATTTATTTATTTATTTATTTATTTATTTATTTATTTATTTATTTATTTATTTATTTATTTATTTATTTATTTATACTGGATAGCCTGTTCAGCAAGGATACTGTTTTTCGTCAGGGTCCTGATATAACATCATACCATATAATAATACAATAATACATTTATATGATAGACATAATAAATATACAAATATGTACAAATACCACATGACCAGCAGATTCAAGATATACTTTTTAAGAATTTTGGACAAAATCATATTTAAAATAGCTTCAATTTATTTCAAATCATAAAAACAGAATTAAGTTTCTATATACATATACAAGTATACTAACTTTTCAAAAAAAAAAAAAAAAAAAAAACATTATTGGATACTCCAGCAAACACGTGATTGTCGTAAGTGGAATCATTTTACATAATAGTAAATGGTTATTTGTGTGCTTGTTTTTTTATTACGTTTGATGATAAGATATGATATGATATGATATGATATGATATGACATGATCACTCAATGGAGTTGCTCACATAACTTGTTACTACTGGTAAATTATTGTCTTTGTTTTGTTTGTTTATAGTTTTATATTCCACAAGAATCTTGTATGCTTAATTAATTATATTAATTCATTACAAAGCGTAAGAATAGAAATGAGTATGACGAACTGAGTTGAATAATTATCTATAAATAGTGTGATATTTGTAAATTTTGCAAATATTACACTATTTATATATAATTATTCCACTCACCACCTCATACTCATATCTATTTTTAATACGCTTTTATACTTCATGAAACCAGTTGTTTTGTTCCAGTCCTCGCCAAATTTGGTGACCCCGCTCGGTGATTATGTAACTCCCTCTGATTTTCTTTGTTTATTTTTGTATTGTACACAATGACACAAACTACACTCACTGATGCTCGTTTTGGCGCTCAGCCTCAGACACACACACAAACATGTCGCACTAAGATTGTATGAACTAAATAAGAACATTGCTTAATGAATATTGATAATTATCATGTTATATTATATTATGACTAGTGCACCCTTATATAGATCAAACAAATGTTAATACTTCTTCATATTAATTTTGGTTTACAACGCCATTGTGGTACGATGTAGCCCCCCCCCCCCCCCCCCCCCCCTTGCAGGCATGCCAGGCTAACATGGCTAACATACACTCAATTATGCTTCCTGCTTATGCTGTTTGGTCTTCTGTATTTACTTATTCTGTAATAATACAATTATAGTCCAGGGGCGGATCTAGCTTTTTGCTAAGGGGGGGGGGGGGGGGGGGGTGACCCAATGACGATGCGAAACATCGTCCACGAGCCGAGAAGCGGTGTTTTTTTTTGCTATTTTGAACCCCTGTAAGTGATGTCTTTTTGCTAAGGGGGGGTTTAACCCAATGACGATGCGGAGCATCGTCCACGAGCCGCGAAGCGGCGATTCTTTTGCTATTTTGAACCCCCGTAAGTGATGTTTTCCACATCACATTTTCACTTGGCAGCCCAAGGGGGGGGTTAAACCCCCTAAACCCCCCCCCCCCCGTAGATCCGCCACTGAGTTCATGTCACATTGATTATTTTGATTGTATATATACCGTGTGTCTCAAAAGTTGGGAAATAATAATTTGAACATAAAACATGGAAAACATAAATTGTTGGTGTCATATTAAAGGAAAATTACCAGGCCTTATGATGTTTTTTCATTTCAGCTTAATTGACTTTGTCAGTCGTGAGATATGATCGATCATTTGAAGTAAATCGTAATCCTTTTGTGCTAAATACGTTCTGTGTATAATATTACCATTTTCAGAGCCAGATTTCAGTGCAAGATTTATTACGTAACCATTTATTTGGGCTAAATATGATGATTAAAAATGTTGTTTACATTGCCTAATTTCCATATAAATGGATTTTACACATTTTGTTAAATCTGCAGAAGCTTTAGAAAATCTTTAAAGTGATCCATTAACTTTTTATAATTTAAACGAAAATCACTTGGAGCTTTCCCACTTCTATTGTACCTTGTTGTTTGGCTTGTGGTAACAGAATTATGAAGTGTGTTTTAATTTTTCAAATGTCTCCCTAGTAATGGATATAATTCAAATTGAATTTGAGAGCGTCTATAAACGGTTTTATACCGTAATCAAGAGTTTCATTCAGATTCTTAATCGTCCATAGTATCCGAATTCGGATACTTCACGCAAACGATCGGGATAAACTAATCAAACATTGGTTTTCTCTGTTTTCACTAATTTAACTATATTTTTTTCCATGAAATTCTAACATATCATTCTCAAGAATCTTACAATGAAATTGGTATATGATTAAAGTCTCAAACATAACCTTGGGGGAAAATATAAAGTTAATGGATCAGTTTAAAGGGGTATTACAGCTTTGGTAAGGCGTAACTTTAGTAACCAAACATGGACAGGGACATTATAAAACAAATAGTTTTAACTCCACAGTGCTCGAAAGGTATACAAAACTACAAACGACAAAGTAAAAAGCCCGTTATCATAAAAAAAAATAGCCATTCAAACTCAAGAGGGCGCTCTCTAAAAAGGCATTGGTTTCAACCATTTTTCATAAAAAATTATGTATGTGATGTTTTATTGAAATAATGATTAAATAGAGAGATCATCAACAACTATTTAAAAAACGCTTTTGAAATTTTTTGAAAAAGTGCAAGCATTTTTTTATTTTTTTGAAAAAATCATATAATTATTTGGGCCCCAAATAATTATAGGGTCAGATATATTTATTGATATTTCAGCCGTTTCTGGGCCGATATGACCAAATAAAGTTTATTCTGCCATTAAAATTGCATGTTCTCGCAAATTCGACACTAAGTTTTTCATTACCTCACAAAAAAATTGTGATGTGCAGCGTTCTCTCTACCAAAACCAAACTACCCCTTTAACGATTCGCCTAATAAAGTAATGTTTGATAAAAATGCGTGTTATTCCAATGCGAGCCTTGACTACACCTGAACATCAGTTCACCCTTGACGAAATAATCAGTGTTGTCTTAACCCCTTGACTACGGAAACCGAGTGGGTTGTGTACAAAGTCTATGGAGATTTCAGAAACTCGGGGCGAACACAGATCCCGACTAATCATGCTAATGTCTTCAATTGATTCCAGTTACAGTTTCCAGGCAAACACCTTAATTTTTGAGACACAATTAGGAACTGCCAAAAGTGCAAATATCTGAGGCAATCAGAATCCTGATGCAAGGTCAATTAGGAAGAACTCTATCTCCCCCAAAATGTGCCTTTTAGGGAGATCCTACCACCTTTAACCCTCTGTAAAAAAAAAAAAAAAAAAAAAAAAAAAAAAAAACTTCAACATTAGCAAAGCCTAAAACATAACACCGAAAATCGTCAAAAATACACTTTTGTCAAATCGCAAATAATCAGGCTTAATTCGAGATCCACTAAAGGAAAATAGGTAAAACAAAGTCAAAGTACATCAGAAAGCACAACTCTTCCTCTCGAATATGATATAAAAAAAGGAAAATCTTTCACTTTCTCAAATTGTTAATACAAATTTTTCTTTCTGACTGTAGCATTTTATTAGACACACAGTATTCTAATTGCATGGTTTTCTCATTTGGATGTATATGAAAACAAATCTTTGTATATTAAATTTGTATTTTGTTAAAATAAGTGAAGAAATAAATATGCTTTATGAGTGTGCGAGCGCGGGGGGTGTTTGTATTCGTTTTGTGGTGCGTTGTGTATGGTTGTGAGTTTGTGTGTGTCTGCGTGTGTATAAAGCTTAATTATTAAAAAGACATGTTCGTCCATATAGAGACTATCATTTAATCGTTTTGTATCCGTTCCATTAACAGTTGCAGGGCGTATGTTGGTAGACAGCACGAGGGATGGATACTGCCACAGCCTGTCGAAATGAAGAGTAGTTGCCCGGTTAGTTTAAAACCCTTTAATCAAGTTTAGTAGCGGTTAATATAAATACAATATTAACTACTGCTTACCGTTAGTCGAAGTCAAACGTGTAAGGATCTATACCTAATTTATACTTTTTCTAAAAAATGTAGTAATACTGATAAGAATGATAATAACTGGTTCTTATAAAGCGCATTTCGTTACGTAATACTGCATATCAATGCGCTTTACTCAATAACAAAAGAAAGGAAACATTCTAATACTAATACTTATATTCGATGTTACGTACCACAATATCAATATTTTTGGCATGCATGTTGATCATGTATGCATGGGTTATTCATTATGTATATTAACAAACAAAATATAACAAGTGTAGAGAAGGATATCTCTTTTTAGCTCATCCGGCCCGAAGGATTTATTATTATTGTTTTTTTTTTTCCTTTTTTTTTTCCCCATGTCCCTTCTGGGGCGTCAAATTTATATTTTGTTCACTCTAATTTTTTATAATTTTATTTTTATGTCCCTTCCAGGGCATCAAAGTTTTATTTTTTGACCAGTTGAAAAGTGTACCACATGAAATTTGCGATATTTGATGTTGCGAGATGCCGGATGAGCGCTACGTCATTGACGTTCTGGTTTAAAATTTAAAAATGTATGCTTAACCTTAGACCACAGGTTATATGGATCACGAGGCTGTCAAATGTATCATCAAGTAACATTTTATATGAATAGCATTATCCTAGAGTTTGCGATGAATTGATGAAGTTCATAGGTGAAGTAACCATAGTTACAGTGTGACGGATGGCAGGATACATGTTGAATTGCAACATTGGCAATACCCTACATCTGATGTTTATGATTACATTGCCAGGCTATCTAGTCGTTACATATTATATCGCAGCACCATGCATAACATTATTGTGTTTAATTATTAATATAAATGTACTAACCGGTGCCTTCAGAATGTTTATTCACTGTTGACAAACAGACAAACGCGATGCGTTGTGACACGGATTAGGGTATACCTTTGAGAGAATGTCTGATTGAATTAGATTATGATTCCCCATCTATTCATCGAATTTAGATAAATGATATGAGCTTATTCTGTCATCTTGATTGAATTTGTAGTTTGGGTCGATTATTCACGAGCTTGGTCACGCCATCGGCTTCTCACACGAGCAGTCGAGGCCTGATCGAGACGACCACGTCGAGATCATGTGGGACAACATCCAGGAAAACCGAGAGGGTAATTTCGAAAAGAAGACTATAGATGATGTGATGAGCAGTGAGACTGTCGAGTACGATCCAACGTCCATCATGCATTATGGGGCTTACGTAAGTTAATTTTAAACAGGATCTTCTTAAACTTCGCCGTTGTCTCCCTTTACTATTAAGAAAAGTAGAAAACGGTATGTTTTCCCCCTATTTCGTACCTCTTTTAAATTTAATATTAAAAAAGGATAATGCAGTTTTGGTCAAACAGATACTTGTCAGTTATCATTCAAAACTAACAATTATAATTAAATGATGCTTAAATGGTGGTGTTTTTTTTTTGTTTTTTTTTCCAAAGATATTTATTTTTTCCATTACTTTTTACAAACAATAACAAAATAACAATAACAATCAATAACAAATCAGTACATAAAATAATTTGCATGTTTACATAATTATATATAATATGATTTTACATTCACATCTAAATAGTACCAATTAACTTTTACTATTTACATCAAATAAAGCATGAAATATGCATGCATGAAGAAAGCATAAACATAAAAAAGGGGAAAATAGGAGAGAACAAAACATTCCCCCCCCCCCCCCAGAAAAAAAAATAAAAAAAAACAAAAAAACACCTATACAAGCACTTACATACACACATACACACGCGTGCACAGACACCCACACACACATCCACAGAAAACATGCCTACATCTTGTGAGAATCTCGACCAATTATTAGCCATGTTTATTTCATTGCTTCTATTCGCCTTCCCTATTTTGTTCTGCACGAAGCTATTTTAAATTGTCCCACTTTCTAAAATGATATGTTAGAGTACCTCGATCTCCAGCTAATTTCTTCTCCTCCTTTCTATTTTCTAATAATCTTTTCTTAATCTCCAAAGGAGTTGGTGGTTTATTTTTATGTTTACTGTCTATAAATATCATATATTTTATCAAAATTATTATATGATTTAATAACTGTTCCTTCCCTATGTTTAACTTAATTATCCCTACATGGATACCTTTCCAATTTATATTTTTAATCTTTACTAAATTAAATAGATTCCCACACTCTTCCCAAATTGGTTTTACTTTCTCACAAAGACAAAATAAATGCTCGTAAGTTTCTTCATATTTACCACAAAAAGAACATAAATTACTATTAACCATTTTAAATGTATATAAATGTAATTTAGTATATATAATATTATAAAGCATTTTAAATTGACATTCTCGAAGCTTACTATTCAAAGTGCTTTTTCTAAGTCTTACGAATATTGATTGTATATCTTTCCCATTAATATTATAAATCTGCTCTAAATTTCGTTCTGCATATGATTTTTCTACTCTCTTATTTAATAAAAATGCATATATAATTTTTGAAGTAATTTGATCTAACAAATATACCCTTTCAAAAATTAAAAAGTCCATATCTAATTCCCTATCTATATTTGAGTGAGTATTTTTATTTAAAAATTGTTTCCATGAAGGGGGAATGCCAAGAAAAATACGCTGTATTTTTGTGATTTCTAAAGTATTTAAACCCTTTCTTTGAAATTCCTCATTTGCTTTTTTATTGTCTTCCTCATCAATAATATGATGCAACTTATAAACATTTTTTTTAAATAGTTGTTCATCAAAAGGAACATGACCATCAATATAAACAAATCTATTATTATAAATAATCTCATTCCTTTTAGATGTATCTTTTTTTAACAAAAACGTTTTCGTGGCCATCCAAACGTCCAACATATCTCTATAAAATGCCGGTAATACTAATTCAGATATACCTATGATTGCATTATTATAAAATATCAAACTTCCTCCAGCATCTTTAGTTAAATAATTAAAATACTGTTTCCATCCCATTTTTGCATCCCCCGTTAAGAGTCGCTTTACCCACATAATCCTTTGCACTAAAATAAATAAATGAAAGTCTGTTAGTCTAAGTCCACCTTTACCATAATCCAAGAACATAACATTTCGTTTAATTTTATCTTTTCCATTCCACAAAAAGTCAAAAACCAATTTATCCAAATCTTGAAATACCCAATTCGGTACTGGTGTCAGCGCCGATACATATATCAATTTTGACAAAATAAACGTTTTTATCAATTGGATTTTCCCCATTAAAGTTAAATCTCTTTGTTTCCACCAAGACAACAACTTTTTTATTCTACTCAAAATTTCCTTATAATTTGTCCTTTCCTGAACTTCGACATCCAAAGAAAAGTATATACCCAAAATCTTAACTATTTGTACTATTTTACCAAATGGAAGAGCAATATTTTTATTTTGAGAAGGGCCTAACAATAATATGAAAGTTTTTTCTTTATTAATTTTTAATCCAGAATTTGTAGCAAAACTTTCGAACAGTTTTTCTACCCTTTTAAGTGAGTTTGAGTCCCGAATAAAGAGAGTCATATCGTCTGCATAAAGAATTTGTTTTACTTGTACATTATTAAAAGTAAATCCTTGAATTTCAGGGTCTTTATATATTGAACGCGCTAAAATTTCAATACAAAGTATAAACAAATATGGGGACAGGGGGTCCCCCTGTCTAACACCTCTCTTAATATCAAAGTATCCAGTAGATGCGCCCCCATTAAAAACACAACTTTGAGCATTATTATATATAGTCTCCACCCATCTACAAAATGACGGTCCAAAACCAAATGTAATCAAAACCTTCTGCAAAAAAGTATGTGAAACTGAATCAAAAGCCTTTTCAAAATCAATTATCATCATATATCCAGGTATTTTATTAACTGATGTATGATGAATTATATCATCTATCATTCTTATCGCTTCACCTATATTTCGACCTTTTAAATATCCCACCTGGTCTACAGAAATTAATTCATTTAAAACTTTTTTAATCCTTATAGAAAGCACTTTAGTTAAAATTTTGTAGTCAACATTCAATAAAGATATTGGTCTATAATTTTTTATAAATAAGGGATCTTTTCCTTCTTTATAAATCAAACTTATAACTGCCTGCTTTTGTGATGAGGAAAGTTCCTTCTTTTCAAAAGCTGAATTTACAGAATCTACAACTAAATTTTCTATTAATGGCCAAAACAATATATAAAATTCGACACTTAACCCATCATTACCAGGGGATTTATTAGATGCCATTTCTTTCATGGCTGCAACACATTCTCCGTTTGTTATTTTGCCTTCACATAATGCACACAACTCTAAATTTAATTTTGGCAGGTCCTGAAAAAAATCATCCACAAAATCAACTTCCCCTTCCGATTGAGCATAAAGCTTACTATAAAATGTATATATTTCCTGCATAATATTTTTTTGATCAAAACTTATTTCTTCATCAATATAAAGTTTACTAATCACTGTTTTCTTTTTATTAGACTTCATTAATTGAGTAAAATACCCAGTGTCTCTTTCTCCACATTCATAGTGTGATGCTCTAGAACGAATTTTAATACCTTTATATAATTATAACAATCCTGTAAGTCTTTTTTTTTTCGTTCTAAGTCATCAACTTTTTCCTGGTCTATTCCATTCAACAATTCATTTTCCAACTTCAAAATATCTTCTTCCAAATTGTCAATTCTTTGTTTTCGTTGTTTCGCCTTTTCTTTTGAATATTTTCTACTAACATTTCTAATTTTCATTTTCAAAAAATCCCATAAAACTCTTTTATCTCCTATTTCTATTCGAAATTCTTCTTTTAATTTAATAATTTCCTCTTTAATACAATTAATATATTCAGTATCTTGACATAAACTATTATTTAATTTCCAATAGGATCCCTGAAACTTAGATGTATACATTAACTTATCGTAAAATTGCAATTGAATGGCTGAATGATCTGGAGCCGTAGAAGGTATTATATCACACTTTAATACTACATGTTCTATCTGCTTAGAAACAAACCAATAATCTAATCTACTTTGTATACATGAATTAACTTGCCTATACGTAAACTGTTTCTTCAATCCATTCCTTACCCTCCAAATATCCAGCAACTCAAATCTATCAAAAAATTGTTCAAATAAAATATTAAATCGAGACTGAACATTGTGTTTACTACTTCCAAAATAATCTAAATCTTTATTTAAAATAATATTAAAATCTCCCCCAATAATTATTGCATTATTTTCTTTATTAATTTCTTTTACTATTTTTTCAAAATTAACCAAAAAATCATTTTTTTCTAATTCCCTTCCTCTTACTGGCAAATAAACATTAGCCATTATCAATTTCATCCCCTGAATAATACATTCCATTATAACATATCTACCATTATTATCTGAAATAACATTTAATATCTGAATATCTAATTTATTATCTATTAAAATAAGCACCCCTTTACTATGGTTTGTCCCATGACTAAAATATGAACTCCCATTCCATAGCAATTTCCAAGTCTCCTCAACTTCAATTGTACTATATGTTTCTTGTAAAAAAAACAATATCTACACCTTTATCTTTACACCACGTACAAATTTTTGCCCTCTTTGACTTTTCTCGAATTCCTTTAACATTCAAAGAAAGAAAATTACATTTAATAAAAATATCTTTACCTTCCATAACTACATATTAATATACATATATATATATTCATGTATTATTTCCTCCATATACAGGGTGGCCCACAAATAACGGAACGGGGTACTTGCCATACTAAAGACTCATGATGCCCGCCATACTGCATCGAGTAACGATCAACCGTGCGCCATTGTGAGTGTGCGTTCAGCTGTGTATAGAGAAGAAGGGGTACTAACAATGGCGCACGCATTGAACGTTACTAGTCGCTATGACGGGCATCATGTGTCTTCATTATAGCAAGCACCCCGTTCCGTTATTTCTGGGCCACCCTGTATAAGCTTCTAACAAACGGGCTGGCATAAGCAGGCTCAAAAATATATAAATGACTCCACAAATCAGCATACTGGTCGAGATCCCCAACTACGTCGGCAATGCAATTAACACTCACACACAGCTGCACACACAACACACACAGTAACTTAACTAAAAATAATTGTAATATATATACACTAAACATTCCTCCTCTGTGAGGTCTCTATGAGGTCTCCTCCTCCTCCTTACTATATAACACATATAGTGGCGCTGAAATATTCCACAATCTTATCTGGTTATTTGTAAAACTAGTGATAAAAGACATATTGCCTAAAGTAAACTAAATATATATAGGAGGCAAATTAATACCATGAGCCCCGATGCAGAAAGAAACATGCTCGATTGCAAGCTCCAACCAACTGTCAGACTATGCGCTCTAAATGAATAGATTCAATTAACTAAAAAGACGTACTGATTTTCTGACCTACGATCAACTGTAACTCACAAACAGGGCCAATATTTATACGAACCCACAAATCAGTGCAGCTAGGACGCGAGAGTGGGGGAGAGAGGGGAAAGAGGAGGAAAATAAAGCGAAGAGAATAGAACAGAACGGAAAGGAACCTCCCCCTCCCTTATCATTCAAAACGCAGCTGTTAACACAAGAGGGCGCCATCCAGGCACTTCAAGTTTCAACCATTTTTGCATCAAAGATTGTGAATGTAATGTTTGGTAAATATAACTATTCAATAGAGAGAAATACAAAACATTAAAACCATTTTGGTAAATTTTCAGAAATGTGTAAGATTTATGAACACTTTCTTGAGTTGTATTATGAATATTTCAGCTGTTTCTGAACCGATTTTGATCAAGCAAAGTTAATTCTGTCATTAAAATTGTATGCCCTTGCAAATTGTACACTTCATTTTTCATTACCTAAAACAAAAAACCTTGAAGCGCCCTCTAAACCAAAACTGAACTACCCCTTTAATCTATAATAATTTATTCGTTTTGACTCTATTTGTATTTAGTATTTTGCCGTAGACAACAGTATCCCAACCATTCGCACCCTTGATCCGAAAGACGCGGCGGACATCGGCCAGAGGAATGGAGCAAGCTTCCTCGATGCCAAACTGGCGAACATCTACTACAGCTGTGCAGATCACTGCACCAACGGCCTCTCATGTCTGAACGGCGGTTATGTTGACAAAGACTGCGCATGCGCATGCTCCGAAGGCTGGTCAGGTTACCTCTGTGATGAAGCGGTATCAGCTGAAGGGCAAGATTGTGAGTGTTACCATGATAATACATGGGAAAACCCCATGAGATTGTGTGCAATGCTATCTTCGATATATCCAAGAGACATACGTAGCATGTGTACAATTAAATAAATTATAAAACGTATTGTAGTTTACTATTAGTTAAGTGCATGTGGCACCTTACTTTTCTATACAGTGCGAGTAAAAAAAAACGAAACCGGACTTTGATAGCATATAAATCCATAATTACAAACATATTTATGTTGATATTGGTATCATGTTAAAGCTTGAGAAATTGCCTTTAAAATGATACATCACACATTTTGATCACTTTACGCATCATTGTGCACGACCTTATTATCCAAAGTCATGCAAAAACTACCCGTGTCCAAGTTTGCCGTCGTCTTGTTCTAAACACACAAAAAAAAGTAAGTCCCCCCTAATAAAAATAGCATAACTTTTTAACGAAACAGTTTTGAGCAAAATAACTTGGCAGGATTGTTTATACACTTATTGAATAACTTTTGTGCGAAAATAAAATTGGTCCGTCGAGTCATGCATGAGTGAGCACACATTAAAGGCAAAATTGTCACTTTTTGACTCTTGTGACTTTTGAAAAGTGACAATTTTGCCTTTAATGTGTGCTCACTCATGCATGACATGGCGGTTCAATCTCATTTTCACAGAGAAGTTTAGTAAATCAGTGTAGGAACAATCCTGGCAAGTTATTTTGCTCATAACCTTTTCGTTTTTACGCTATTTTGAGTAGGGGGATTTTTTGTTGTGTTTATCATGAATGAATGCGTCTGTTTACGTTTTTTTTTCAAATGAACATTTCAAGAATATCCTTTGGTGAATCACAACAAAATATTAGGTGGTTGCCAGTGTTTTCATGTTTCAGGGTGGAAGGGGATCACACACTGTCCTCACATCAGCAACTACACTGTTTGGAGGCAGGGGCCCCTGAATAGGACATGCAGGATGAAGTTATCTTTGAAAATCAAACAACAGATGCAACCATTCACAAAACAAGAACACTGCAAACTTGGACACGGGTAGTTGTTGCATGCCTTTGGATAGCTAGGTCGCGTTCGGTGAAGCGTGAAGTGATCAGAGTGTATGATATATCATTTTAAAGGAAATTTCCCAAGCTTTAACATGATACCAATATAAGATTTGTGGATTTATAAGCTATCAAAGTCCGGTTTCGTTTTTTTTTTTACTCGCACTGTATACTCGCTTGAACAAGTGTTTGCTGCTTTCTCATATTCATTCAGAGGCGCACACAAAATACAAATAATTATATTGTTGTTGGGTGCCCGTGACGTCACCACGAAGGGCAGATCTACTTCATTTCAATAATGACCAAATTGACCAAAAAGAGGGCACTTCACAACAACAAAAAATTGGGGAGATAATGAAAAACCGACTGTCAAATTCGAAAGAACATACAATTTTAATGACAGAATAAACTTTATTTGATCAAAATCGGAATATCCATAAACATGTTTTTATTTTTAAAATTCTTCGCCAGGGGATATTTTGACTCTTTAGAACAAAAAAAATGCTCAAAATCTACTTTGAAAAAATCTAAATACATTTTCAAAATGTTGTTCATGATATCTCTATTGAATCATTATTTTAAAAAAACATTAAATGCACAATTTTGTATGAAAAATGGCTAAAACAAATTATTTTTTTAGAGAGCGCCCTCTTGAGTTGTAACGGCTCTTTTTTAATGATAACGTGGGTTTTACTTAGTCGTTTGTAATTGTGTATACTTTTCGAGCATGGTGAAGTTATAACTATTATTTTGTACCGTAATGGTGCAGGTTTTTGTTACTAAAGTTAAGTTTGACCAATACTCATCTATCCCTTTAGTAATAAGTCTAGCATTTGAAGACCGCTTTTGTATTTGTTTATTATGTTCACAAATCAAATATCAAGATTGATGTGGTTAAGCATAACTTAACTCTAATAAGGCCGTGATGTTTTGTATTGCTCCGGAACGCGTTAAGATGACGCCCCGCTGCTTGGTGACTTATTCTTTTGGGTCTTGCGCATCTTTTAACATTTCTGAAAATTTCTGAAAATCGGACCTCCCGTTACGAAATCACGTGACCTTTTGCCTATGCATGTCAGCCTGAAAATCGCTCAATTTCGTGATTTGTGTACAAAACATATGGAAATATCAGTTTTCGTGAAAAGAGATATATCATTGGTTATTTGGTGTTGTTTACATTTTAGGTGTTTGTTTTGGTGTTCAAAATAGATTAATGATAGTTAGAAATAAAATTAACAACAAAAACAATAAAATACATAAGAAAAAATCAAAGAAATACATATGAAATTATTTTAAAAAACAATAGAAAACGTAAGGAAGAACCTGGCTCTTCCAAATGTTGTTGATGTATTATTATTCCAAATGGTCTAATGAACATAATTTGTAATGAAAACCAATGTTTAATTATGAAGAATTTATGATTTATGGGTAAAAATATGAGTTTTATGACTTTATTTGCCTAAATTACCATAAATATGCAAAGTAATGAACTTTTGAAAAAATAAAAAATCACCATTGTACTCTATACACTTCACTTATATCATGCGTGCAAATTTTAACGGCGATCGGCCGCTTAGGGGTAGTACAGTTTTGGTAAGGCTGAGCTTTAGTATAACCAAACCTGGAGAGTAACATTATAAACTAATAGTTATAACTCCACCATGCTCCAAAAGGTATACAAAATTACAAACGACTAAGTAAAAAGTGTGTTATCATTCAAATAGAGCCATTAAAACACAAGAAAAAAACGCTTTTGAACATTTTTTAAAAAAGTGCAAGCATTTTTTTTTTTTTTTGAAAAAAAAAAAAAATTATTTGGGCCCCAATTAATTATAAGATAAGATATATGTATTGACATTTCAGCCGTTTCTGGGTCGATTTTGACCAAATAAAGTTTATTCTGCCATTAAAATTGCATGTTCTCTCAAATTCGACACTCAGTTTTGCATTACCTCACCAAAAATTGTGATGTGCAGCGGCCTCTCTACCAAAACTGAACTACCCCTTTAAGGGGGGGGGGGGGGCATAATGGCCCCCCGCCGTAGAAAGACCTGAAAAAGCCCGGCCATTTTAGGGTTAGGTAATTTAACCTTACGTATGTTGTGATGTAAACAGGTTAATTTATCATTTTAACTTTTTAAAAATAATCCATGATACATACATTTCAGAATTTTAAAAAAGGAGATGGGCCTCAGAGTTAGACCCCATATTTATATTGTCTTGTGTTTCATGTTTTACTGAAAAAATACATTGAAGATGCTTCTAAAAGAAGGTTTTTATGGTATACAGTACTATAATTATGACTTTGTGATTAAACATTACGTTAAAACAATAGAGTAAGGAGTATAATTACTTCTTTTTTTTTAAATATCGCAATGCAGTTCTTTCACTCACCCTCACTGATGCATCCGGGGAAATCGAGTCGCCTGCCTTCTCTTCTGGGGAGTACCCTGAGAATTCGGCCAGGCTCTTCTACTTTAAGGTTTGTTCAATCTACTAGTTGTATTTATTGGACCGGTCAAATTGAAAACGCACGATTGATAGACCTGTACGTGTCCGCAGCCCATCGTAAGCAAAACATGAGGGTACGGTTAGGTTGCGAAACACTGTTACAATATACAGGGTGTCTCAGAAAGAATGCAACACCTACGATCGTTAATTTCATCAACACCATCGACCAAATGTCATTGTTTTTTGTTTGATTGGGTAGAACATTCTTTTTCCAACAAAATGATACCATGAGCATTGATTTTGGGTAAGGCGTCTGGATCCTAGGGCCATTTTTCTGAAGCAATGTCGTTTCCTAAATTTGCTACTTTTTCGTCTCCAGCGATCCTCTGAACGCTGAGACATTCTCGCCCCACGGCCTCCCATAGACAGAAGAACCGCATGACTGCGCTTCCTTTGATAAAGAAGACAATAACCCCGTACGGTATGCATGGCTCACATTGTCTATGGGAGGCCGTCAGGCGAGAATGCCTCAGTGTTCCGAGGATCGCTGGAGACGAAAAAGTAGCAAATTTAGGAAACGACATTGCCTCAGAAAAATGGCCCTAGGATCCAAACGCCTTACCCAAAATCAATGATCATGGTATCATGTTGTTGGAAAAAGAATGTTCTACCCAATCAAAAAAAACACAATGACATTTGGTCGATGGTGTTGATGAAATTAACGATCGTAGGTGTTGCATTCTTTCTGAGACACCCTGTATAGCAGCACCAGTTCTGGACCCCAAATTGGGGTATTAGCACCACAAGAGTGTATCTTTGCACCCCATATGGTGCAGACCCCACTTTTGGGTGTATAATTGCACACTTCAAGAGTTCAAGGTGCTGCAATTGTAGCAGAGTCTTTGTACCCTTAAGAAAATTTGAACCTTTATTTCTTAGTGCGTATGTTCAAGCGGTTCTCAACTTTTTGAATTGATATCGGTAGTGTACTTTCAATGACAGAATCACGAAATTTAGATTTTGATCTGTACCACTGCATTGATTACAAAATGTTCGCACCATTACATCTGTATTTCTGTGTCAAAAGCTACCCTATAGATATCGTACACTTCATGTTGCCATACATCCAAACGGTCGTAACTTTTAAGCCACATTGGCGCAGGAATTAATACCACCAAACACAGTCCATGTGTTGGAAATATTATGAGTGTTCTTTCATGATGATAAGAGAATCTACATTAGCAGCTCACAGGTCTGCACTCAACAAAATCTTGAAATGTTTGTCCCTGAGCATACATAGAGAAAGATGGAGAGATGAGGAACGGCCACATGGCCCAGGATAGCTAGAGATAGAAGATAATGGAAATGTCATGAGGGGGGCTTTGTCCAACGTGTGAATGAACTATAGCCTGATAGATATAAAAATAGATACATAATATAATATTGTGTTAAGAAATATAAAGAGAGACAAGTTTGCATGTCACAAATTCCCACATTTCATTCCATGTTTTGTTTTTGGTTTTTATTTATCTTGCAACTTTCATTAAAAGAGTTGTCAAAGATTATAAAAACAAAAAATTCATTTAACAGATTATGATACAAAAGTAAAATATCGAGAAATTGCTTATTTGCATGAAAGGGACTTAGTAACATTGTCAAAATCCTCAAAACCTACGTGGAACTCGAGCGGTTCTCACATACCTCAGTGTGTTCATATTACCAATATAAGCATGGAACATCTTTCGGTTTTCCAAATTGCTCATCCGTTATAAAGATATGTATGATTGAAGTGCTCAGATTTATAATTATCTAGTGGATAATTGATTATACCTGTGTAAAACGTCAGAGCAATGAGTTAGCGAATATCGCCCTGCATTTTTCTTATTCTCATATGATATTAATTATTTTCACTCATCACTTATTAGAAATTTCGGATCACAGAAATATATTTATTTGTATAAACCACTTTTTTTTGCACATGTCAACAAAGTCACCAGATTACTACTACTACTACTACTACTATTACTACTACTATTGCTACTACTGCTACTGCTACTACTATACCTGCTGCTGCTGCTGATGCTACTATTACTACTGATTATATTTATTATGATAATACAAATAATAATGATACAAATAATGATCGCAATAATAATTAATAATAATAACAATAATAATAATAATAATTATCATTATTACAACAATACTAGTAAATGTGCCCCAAATCCCCCCCCCCCCCCCTCCCCTTGGAGAGGGGGCAACAAGAAACGTTTCACTCGCCCCCTATTATCACTCTTATCACGAAAATTATAAATATTTGTAATTTTAATACAGATAATTCACTGAAACACCTTTTGTAAAATAAATAATAAAACCAAGGGCTACAGTTAAGTTGATTACAAATGTACGTTTGTTTACAGAGGTGCTAAATGATAAGTTGATTACAAATGTACGTTTGTTTACAGAGGTGCTAAATGATAAGTTGATTACAAATGTACGTTTGTTTACAGAGGTGCTAAATGATAAGTTGATTACAAATGTACGTTTGTTTACAGAGGTGCTAAATGATAAGTTGATTACAAATGTACGTTTGTTTACAGAGGTGCTAAATGATAAGTTGATTACAAATGTACGTTTGTTTACAGAGGTGCTAAATGATAAGTTGATTACAAATGTACGTTTGTTTACAGAGGTGCTGAATGATAAGTTGTTGCCATATTATGATTATTGTATCGGCTGCGCTGGGAGTCTGGAATCGCATTTAGATCAGCTCACTGCATGTAAATAATTTGTCAAGTCTTGCATACTCATTCAGAGGTATTCACATAATTTGTCAAGTCTTGCATACTCGTTCGGAGGTATTCACGTGTTTTTGCCATTACCTGTTTCGTAAATGCAGGGAAATCCAGGTGATCTAATCACTGTCACCTTCGACGCTTTTAACCTGGAAAATGCTGGCCCAACGTCATCTTGCTACGATTATGTGCAGGTCAACATCGACGATCCCCAGGTCGGCGGCGAGAAGTACTGCGGCAGTAACTCCCCTGGTGTCATCGAAGGTGTGGGCGAGCTCAGCATTTGGTTTTACTCGGACGAGGCAGATGTAGCGCAAGGTTTCCACGCCTCGTACACGATCCATCCCACCCCACCAGGTATCCTAAAACAAATATTCATTATAATGTAAAAATGATTAAGGTGTGTAGGAAAGTCGTCGTTTTGGGTCCGAGGCGGGGAGGAAGGGGGTTAATTTGTTCCTCCTAGGTGTGCCTCAGACTCAGTCAAAACTTGCTTGGGCTTGGTAGTGGCAAGATCGGCTATTAATGGTTTTATACCATATTTAGCACGGTGGCGCACTTTAAGAGCTTCGTGGTAGAGTCGCATAAACGGCTCGGATATTTCTGATTGGATCATGTCCGTGCACAAATAATAACGCGAAAAAATCACCATAGACAAATTCATTACTAAATTTAGTGAAATCAGTAAAATTATGATTGTCTGTAAATAGGGTATTTCAGATCATACACACAAACATACAGTAAAACGCCTTATGCACTGTAAGTTTAATCAATCACTGATATGGAGCGCCCTCAAACTAGCCTACTTCAAAATGGTGAACCACGGTTTATAATTAGCATTTCGAATAGTGCCATCTCCATCCCCAGCAGGGCTATCTTTAACCTTATTCCATGATTGTACTACTAGTTATTTATGGTGTTACCAACCATAGTCATCGCGAGCTTACTTCCCACAAACTGTAACAGCATGGAATGCGCTGAGATTGCGCTCCCCAATAATATCTTGGCTTCTACATCACTAGGAGCCTTTGCGGGAGCAGTTTCCTCAATCGGCAATTAATGGGATACCTCACCGGTTCCCCTCGACTCTACGTCCTGACTGATGGACCCTGTCGAGTACCCAAGTAGAAGTAGAAGTAGAAGTAAAACAGTTGTACATACTAGATTCGAAACAAATATCGAAACAAATTGTAAAATCTCATTGTTTTGTCCGATGATTTTCCTCCCTGGAATTGTTTATTTTATATGAAATTTCCATTAAAAAGATTACATTGGTTTGCATTTAGTTTATATCCGAAAATTTATTCCATTTTTTGCACCGCGATGAGAGTAACTTTGTATAATTATTGAAGACTACTATAGTCTTCATACGCCTATTCCATATGTTCTGCAATGGCAGTCCAAGTTATACTTCTATATGTTATCAAAATGTTCAGGACGCAAAGTATGAAACTACTATGATTTCTTTGTTCGAGCGAAAATAACACGAGTCCTACCAGGCTACCACCCATTGCATTGTGTTTACGGATTTCGTTGTTTTACACGTGATGTTATATGACAGACCCCATCGTCATCCAAATTCATGTAACATCCAAACGCCTGTAATTTAAAGGGGTAGTTCAGTTTTGGTATAGAGGGCGCTGCACGAAATAATTTTGTTGTATAATAATGAAAAACCGAGTGTAAAATTTGAAAGAGAATAAATAAAGTTTATTAGATCAAAATCGGTTCAGAACGGCTGAAATATCAATTAATATATCTGATCAGAATAAATCTAGGCCCCAGATTTATTCGATGATTTAAAAAGAAAAATTTAATATGCTTACACTTTTTCATAAATTTTCAAAAGAGATTTTGATATAGGCCTAGTTGTTGATGATCTCTCTATTTAATAATTATTTCAACAAAACAATACATGCATAATTTTGCGTGAAAAATAGCTGACAATGCCTGTTTAGAGAGCACCCTCTTGTGTTTTAATGGCTCTTTTGAATGATAACAGGCATTTTACTTATTCCGGTTTGTAATTTGCTATACCTTTCGAGCATTGTGGAGTTATAACTATTAGTTTGTAATGTTATTGTACAGGTTTTGGGTTACTAAAGCTCAGCCTTAGCAAAACTGTACTACCCCTTTAACTACCCCAAACACGTATGTATCATCATGGTGATAGGGCAGTCATCCAACGATGTGATAAGTGCCTGTCAATACAGTATCTTCTGAACTTTTATTTTGTGTTGATTCATATTATTAATGTTTTTTTCTTTTTCTTGTTCGTTGTAGTGGATAACCATAATTGGTATACCGTGACATCGCTCGACTACCCACTGTACAAACCCAGTAGGACAGTAACCTACACTATGAATGCAAGTGAAGGTTACAAGTTTATCGTGAGGGTTGATGAACTGGACATCGAAGACCATCTTGATTGCGACCTCGACTCAGTGACCATAGTGACAGGAGCTGCCAACCCTCCCAAGTAAATCGCTAGTTTGATTCTTGCATGATTTCTAAATTTAACTATATATTTTTTTCCGTGTAGACCTACGTGATCACGATATATTAAGCAAATAACCATCGACTGGGAGGGTGATGGTCAAACTATACGTTCCGAGTTGATCTGCGAAGGTACTATCATGGCGAGGCGTATAGCCGAGGCATGATATATTTTTCGCAGATCACCGAGGCAACGTTTACAGTAGTTTGCATCCATCACCCGAGTAAGGAGATTAAAAAGGGCCCAAAAGGTGGGGAATATTGAGCAATTGATCGAGTCGTTTATTTTAATTTTGTCAATCCTGCACACGAACAAGATTTATGATGAAAATTCAAAGACACTTGTTCCATTAGTCGTGTCCACACGGTAAAAGCCAATCTTAAAGTTATATTGTGGTTTGCAAACTTTAAATTATCTTGTAAGTATATTGTAGTTTGTGCCCGTTTGGACACGCTAAACTCGTAGTTTGCAAACTTCAAGATTTTGATCAAATAAAGTTGATTCTGTCGTTGTAATTGTGTGGTCTTTCATTTTTTGTTCAATTAATTGTTCATAACCTCATGAATAGGTAATTTCTTGAAGCGCCCTCTTAACCAAAACTTCACTACCCCTTTAAAAAATTAAAGCCACTTTGGTATATTCTCATATAGGATTTATAAACATTGAATACATGTTGTGCTCCAATAGTGATTCCAATCGGACATATTTATGGATATCCGCTGTTTCTGAACCAATTTTCCTCGAACGTTGAAAGTTGATTCTGTGACTGTGTCTTTAACATTTTGTGTTTTTTCCAATGAAATTGAAGTTAGTTTTAACCTGTTTGTGTTTCACGTGTTTGGTCGTTATAACTTTCCACAGGCAAGGCAACAAAATATATGTATACAACAAATGATAATCTTGTTCACACTTATAATAAAACATTTCTGTTTAACACTTGTTCCTTTGTTTTTCCGAACCATTCCCCCCCCCCCCCCCCCCTCCTCTTTCTCAACATCATTGCATCATTCATGTCTCTGTTCTCCGTTTTCTCTCATTTTGCTTCCAATCTCTTCACATGTATCCCCTGTATATCCATCTTTCCCCTATTTGTACCGATCTCTTCCTGTCTCTCCATCTCCACTTTCTCTCATGATGCCCCCTCCCCTCATCTTGCTTCTCATCCTCTCTCTATCCACCCATCATTACACTGCAGGTTGTGTGGTCGTAACAGATGGAACGTGGGTTATTACGAAACGATCTCCAACCAGCTACAGCTCGTCTTCAGTACGAACGGCTCCAACAACTACAAGGGATTCGTCATGTCGTACCGGATAGCCTCCGTCTAGACGAAATCTACCGCCAGGGCCAACTTCTCTCCTACACCGGGCTATCTCGAACACCCGGCACTGTCACCACCCTGGATCGAGTAGGAGGCTGGCAAACATGACACGGATATGGATCGCAGATAACCGATTGAGAATTAATTTAACTTTAACTATTTTAAACCATTAATTGGTATCTTCTGTTCCCCTCTATTAGCTAATCTTTGAATGATAACATTGAGCTATTCCACGTATCACCACATGCTACTTTGCATTCCCCCTTTCCCCATATACCCTTTCTCCTCAATGTCATCATTTCAACGACACTGTCTGACATATTCTTCTCTATTCTTCCTGACCATGTGCTATCTTATCTCTTCATCTCTGCTCAATACAAGCCACCTTTCTCCTTCTTTTTTTCTCCCCTTCACTTCATCTCTATTCATTTCACCTCACGTATGTGCATACAAAAAGGGAGAGATGTAATGTCCATAAGTCCAGAAACCAGGTTTGTTGTTTCACTGATACTAAAGTCGATTTTAGCATCAATTTTTGGTGATAATTGTGCTATTGAATCGATGCTATAATCGAGTTTTTAGTAAAACACCCTAAACCCGCACCCTATTCAACTCCACCTTTCATTGTTACTACTCACTTAAATGACAATGAAACCCAAGCAAAATATTGCTTTTATAATAATTTATGTTCTAAGAGATAAGGAGGAATAATCTCTAAAAAATAAGACCGCAGTTGGGCAAGAAACAAGAAAACTTTGGCTCTTTGAAAGTGTCAAATTTATTTCTATCGGAGACTCAAATTGGCAACGCCATCTGATACGTTTGTGGACTACTTATTGTTTTGTACACACATTTCCAATTTTGTTTCCAGATTTCTTCATGGTTACACTTTTCCATTCCCAAACGCATTGTATGTTGTGTATAAATGCATTCTACGTAACATAATTGAACTAAAATCAAGGGTATACATATTTTGAGAAAATTCAACGTATGAGGAGTTGTCCACACTCCACAACTTTCCCAGAGTGTGTTGCCTTTCTGAGTTACTCGTATGAATAAATGGCTATTTCCAAAGAGCCATAGTTTTCTTGTTTCTTGACCGATCGTGCACACACTTTCAGAGATTATTCATCCTATAAGTGTCTTATAATTGAAAACAATCAATTGTCCGAGATGCACTGTCCTTTAATTGCCCACTCATAAACAAACCCTATCACCATCTACCAACTCCTCGTTCCCACACATTCCTTACCTAATCCACCATGCTGACTGCACCCATGCTGTTACTATATGTTTGGACCACCAGTGTCCTACTCTGTATAAGTTATTTGACTGAATAAAATACCAATCACTTCTCCTCCCAACTACTGACGTGATCGCATCTATTAATTCGAGTCCTCTCCACATTTTATAAGTGTTTGACATACTTATTTTATGAATCAAACGTCTTCACAGAAATAACGATATTCATAGTATAACAATAATTCATGTGCATCTACGGATCTACGCCTCTGCTCAGCCTAAACTTAACGCACCCTTACTATCTTCCTAACCGACATGGGCACCGTTGCAGAAAGAGATACAATCGATTGTAAGTTGCAATCAATTGTAAGTCGCGGATCACGTGTTCAAGATGCGCAAATCTGATTGGTTGAAACGCGTAGATTGTCTGACTTACAATCAATTTTAACTTACAATCTTTCTGCAATACGGGGCCAAGATCATATTATTTGTGAACATAGTAACAAGAACAAGACACAAATGTATGCACGTATATGACTAGTGTATACATTATGTGCTCGAGTGTGATGGCATATGTGTGTGTGTGTGTGTGTGTGTGTGTGTGTGTGTGCGTGTGCGTGTGCGTGTGCGTGTGTGTGTGTGTGTGTGTGTGTGTGTGTGTGTGTGTGTGTGTGTGTGTGTGTGTGTGTGTGTGTGTGTGTGTGTGTGTGTGTGTGTGTGTGTGTGTGTGTGTGTGTGTGTATGTATGTGTTGTGTGTGGAATGTACAGTATACAATGCTATATTGTGGGTCAGTTCAAGCATCGTTTGTGTGTTACTAATTGTTATGTAATTAAGCAATAGACCTTATCAGTATATTATATACCTTCAAACATATCGTGGCGTAGCTACACAGGGCACGTGTCCCCCAATATTATTACCAAATATAAATATCAAACATATTAAGGGGAAATTTGTGGGGGAAAAGAAATACATAAGGTGTGCCCCCCATATTGACTGCACTGGTGGTAGGAATCTGAGCTCTCAAAATTGAAAGGGAATGTTACTCAACCTCCATCCTACTAACCATATAGATCTATATAATTATAAAAGGCGCTAAACCTACTTTTCCAACTTTGGAGATAAACAGGTTTCTTTGTCCAACTTTGTACATATGCCTATGGGAATGTGAAAATTGAACGTTCTATATGTTGATTTTGGCTGTCTAATTTGTCTTTATATTGGATTTCTAGATAACTACGTAGCTTATAAATGTACTGATATTGTTAACTAATTTAGCGCCATTTGGAACTAAGCTCTTCATATTGTGCCGTGTAAATCATTAAAAAATCATGCTAACGTGTTTAAGATTGTTCCAAGATAAAATGATAATGGTGGTTTCCATAGAATTAAATAATCAGTTCTACAAAATAATCACTTTCGCTCGTATATTTATATTTTTTTTCTTTCAAGTTTCAATTTATTTTTCCATTATGCAGATAAAAACAACAAATACAAAGTATATTCATTGAGTGAAATGACAAATAAACAAAATAACATTTAGAAGATAACATAAGTAAGACATAGAAGGAAATAAGTATGGGTGTATTTTTATCTAGCGTATGGAAGGTATCGTGGCAGGAAGTCATTGACTTATAAATGATACATACATTCATATATATATATACGGTACATTTATTTTGTACAAAAAAACTATTTTAAATAAAAAAAAAATTGTACAGTTAAAAATAAAGCTTGTTTTGCCCTATTCGAGCTACATCATCAAATGATTTTTATCATCAAAATAAAGTTACCCTTTTGGCATTCACACACACTACCTTATTCTCATTCTACCCATCTAAATAATGATAAATATACAAAGTGAAGTAAGCATTGCTTATCTTATATACGTCGCCATTATTACCGTGAAGCAGAAGGGTTCATAATACTGGCAACTGGCATGGGTGAGCCACACATCGAGCAGTTCAAATTCTCCAACGATTATAGGCAGTAATAGTTCAAAGGTCATTCATAAAATTATCATATAGTCCGTAAATTAGCAACATTCTACCAATCTAAATAATGATAAATATACAAAATAAAGTAAGCATTGCTTATCTTGCACGGAGAGCACACAAGTCATCATAATTACCGTGAAGCATCAAGCATACTGGCAAGGACGAGCCAAACATCGAACATTTCAAATACTCCAACAAGTATAGGCATTGATAAAGCAGATATAAAGTACAATAAAGTCCGTAAATATAAAGCAACATCTTTTGTTTTAATTCAAATTCAAATGAAAGACCGTGGTATGTGCAAAAATTGACCTCGTCTACGTTATCAATTTTACACATGAAAGTGTTTGTTATTAAAGGGATTAAGTAACATTGTCCAAATCCTCAAAACATATTTAGAAGTCATGACTATATTATGGCTTGGTACGAACAGTCACGTTCACGTCACGTTCACGTCACGTTCACGGTTCTGTACCTTTTGTGAAACAGGTCACCCAAATCTACGAACAGTCACGGTAAAGTGACCCAACAATTTGTCGTTTTCCATGCCGGTAATCTGATCTGATGCGTCGCGACGATATCGACGAGATTCGAGAGCGAGGCCGAGGCACAGTTTGACGACGCGGCGATCGAGTAAATTGCAGGCTAGGCGCCGGATATTTTCGATGACGATGATACAAAGTGAGAATGTGAGTATAGTTTGGTATATCATTATTCTTTTCTAGCTGTTACGAGGACTTGCCATATGCCCAAGCCCAAGGCTCGACACGGCTATTACTGCATGAGCCATGTGCAAAGATTGCCACTGCATAGCCGGCCTTCCTAGGGCCTAGACCGGCCATAATAGCATGCAAGCTAGCACTGCACTCCTCTGGAATTCACTGGCTGCTGTCAATAATGATAAGGCAGATATCTAGTGCATATAATAGCCTTGATTACGAAGTCCTGCCAGGCTTTGGGCCATAGCCGTGTCGAGCCTTGGGCTTGGGCATATGGCATGTCCTCGTAACAGCTGGAAAAGTATAATGATATACCAAACTAAACTCACATTCTCACTTTATATCATCGAAAATATCCGGCGCCTAGCCTGCAATTTACTCGATCGCCGCGTCGTCAAAACTGTGCCTCGGCCTCGCTCTCGAATCTCGTCGATATCGTCGCGACGCATCAGATCACTATATGCGATATGCACGCACGCAATGAAACGTACCTGTGCAAGGCGCGGCGATTACGACTACCCCCCCCCCCCCCCCCCCCCGCTGACAGGATTTGTATGAACCGCTAGGTCCTGGTCCTGTTGGAACCGGTCCTGGTCTAGGCTTCGAAAAAATATTACGACTAAGCCTACCCCCACACCCCCCCCCCCCGCCGCTGACAGGATTTGTTCAACTACTTGGTCCTGGTCTAGGTTCAACATTTTGGGACTGGTCCTGGACCAACATCACATTTTTTGACAAAAAAACCCTTGAAAAATCGTCGGTTCGCTAGTGATTTTGTTGCCCCCCAATCAGTCCGACCACGCTACACCACTGAATTTTATTATCACACACAAGTAATCAATACGTGTAGAAAGTTATTTTGCTCAAACCTATTCGTTAAAATTATTTCGCTATTTTTTATAAAGGGGGACTTTCATTTGTTGTTGTTTTTATTACATGTTTGTCTTTTGTGTACGTATAATTTGCGTGTATGGGAGGGTATAACTAGCTACCATTGTGTCTGGGTGTGCATGCATTTGTCTAGCTGTGTCATTATCATCCTTTGATAAGTGTATGCGCTTTTCCTTACACCATACACGATACTTTAGTATATAATTTTACATTTTATTGTACATTATATATTGGTACATTCCATTGTATTAGTTTCACTAGCATTAGCTGCATCATTAGTACACTGAGCAATGGTAGCATGCATGGTACATTTTGTTTCATTCATTTCACATAATCTATACGACATCTTCGCCCTGAACCAGCTATTTTGCCATTAGTCTCTTCTCAATGACAATTTACGTTATTTTTTAAAACGCCAGCGGCAATTTACGTGAGCTTTCGTAGATTGCATATAGCAGGTCAACAAATTGTTGGGTCACGTTACCCTACACTTCGTAGATTTGGGTGACCTGTTTCACAAAAGGTACAGAACCTGAACGTGACGTGAACGTGACTGTTCGTATATTTGGGTGACCTGTTTCACAAAAGGTACAGAACCTGAACGTGACGTGAACGTGACGTGAACGTGACTGTTCGTACCAAACCCTATATTATCAACAATAAACGCACGGGTCAGGTTTCGGTTTTTCAAATTTCTATCTCGTTCAACAGATATTTACGATTGAAGTGTTCCGATGTTGAACTGTCTACGGGATAATTTAAGCCTCATACAAAGTTAGTGCAATGAGTTAGTGAATATCACTTTGCATTTTTGCTCATTTCTCGGACAAAAGAACATCCAATTAACGTGAAATTAACGTGGAAATATCGCATCACACGAATACACATTTAATTAATCACTCATCACGTTTTGCACTTGTCAACAAAGTTACTAGATCCCTTTAAAGAAAGATTTATCTTAACATGTAATTTTGATAAAGGTTCATGGTACTGTATATGTAATTACTGAGCGTTAATTATACATCATAACACTTCTCTGTTTTTGTAGAATGATAAATTATATTAAAATACATGTGTTCACCTCGAAATGTTAAACAACTGTTTGGTTTAAAGGGAACCCAAACCCAAACATAATATTCTTATAAATGGCAGGTAATAGTTTCAGTTGTCCATGCCACCAAGTTCAGAAAAAAAGGTTTCCAGGCAAATTATGTAATTGGAATACTCATCACCAGTATGTGTTCATGTGTCTGCAGAAGAAGACTAGTCCACTGTCTAGGACGTACGCGTATTCCGATGTTATTTCGTCTCCAAACGTACGCATGCATATATAATTGGCGCACTCGCAAACGTTTGGCGCGATGATTAATTGCATTGTTTATGAATAACACAACCCGTTCCAAAGTGTTGGACATACATTCAATATCAAACAACGGTACCAAAACACATAAGCCTGTGGTGTTCTTCGTGTGGTTGTCCCCTTTAAAGGGGTAGTTAATTGTTGGTATAGAGGGCGCTGCACAAAATATTTTTTGTTAGATAATGAAAAACTGAGTGTAAAATCTGAAAGAGCATACAATTATAATGACAGAATAAACTTTATTTGATCAAAATCGGTTCAGAAACGTCTAAAATATCAATAAATATATCCGATCGGAACAAATCTGGGCCCCGGTTTTCAGTATTCGATTTGTTTTTTAAACTAAAAAAATGCTTACACTTTTTCAAAATCTTTCAAAAGAGGTTTTGAATAGTTGTTGATGATCTCTCTATTTACTTATTATTTCAACAAAACATCACATGCATAATTTTGTATGAAAATGGTTGAAACCAATGCTTTTTTTAGAGAGCGCCATCTTGTGTTTTAGTGGCTATTTTTTTTTTTGGGGGGGGGGTATTATAACAGGCTTTTTACTTAGTCTTTTTTAAATTGTCTATACCTTTCGAGCATGGTGGAGTTTTAAATATTGGTTTGTAATGTTATTGTGCAGGCTTTGGTTACTAAAGCTCAGCCTTACCAAAACTGAACTACTCCTTTAAAGCCAAATGACAATATTGGATAGCGCCGGCCAACACAACACAATGAAATGTACATTCTTATCACCAACCATGTAAAAACAATATATACTTATTTTTACTTATATGGTATTATACAAATTTTTCCAAAAAAGCCTACTAATTGATATATTTTATGCAGAATTAGAAAACGAACTGTGTATAGTTAAAAGATGAATAACAGTTTTGGGAAAGTTACAGAAAACATTTACATTGGCCAAAATAATTGATCAATATTGTTGATTAAGTATTTAAAGGGTACCACCACCCAAAACTAATATTCTTATATATGAAAGGTAACATATTTGGTCCATTCCATCAACAAATTCAGAAAAATATGTTTCAAGAAAAATATATATAATTGGAAAACGCATCACCATTCTAAAGCATGCGTTCATGGGTCTGCATGTACGAAGACTTCCTTTGTCCAGAGCGAACGAATCGTCCGGGATTCTATTGTCTCCAAACGTACGCGTGAATAGAATTGGCGCACTCGCAAATGTGTGGCGCGTACGGAACCAATAAATAATGGTTCCGTAAGTGGTGGTAATTAATTGCATTGTTTATGAATTACACAACCCTTTGCAAAATGTTGGGTATCTATTTGATATCACAAAACGGTACCAAAACATATAATATTGTGTTGTTCTTTGCCTGGTGTTCCCCTTTAAAAAGAACTTGTGTGGTAAAATTCGAACCTAAGCATCGTTACATGCAGAAAGATGTGCGGACCGCGGGGACTTTTGCACGTAGCGTATGCGCGGTTCCGCGTTGGCGATCACTTTACTGTAAATAAGTTTTATAATTTTGCAAATATATCCATTAGTAGGCGGTTTCCTGGCCAAATGTTTATAATCCCATATTAGTACAAAATTAATTCTTTCACATGGTTGGTAATAAGAGTGTACATTTCATTTGTTTTCGTGTGGGTCGTTTCCCATTACTGGCATTTGCCTTATCTTTTTTAAGAGGTGGGGCTTAGCAAGATGAATAAAATAATTGATTAAATGTTGAAAAATATACAAAGCATATTAAGGTCAAACAGTTTACAAATATTTGATGTGTACAATAAAACAGATAAGCTGAAGACAACATGCATTTGCATGTCAGGGAACCTTTAAATGGCAAGAACGTAGGAACATGAAATATGAACATAAACGAAAGGTAAAGTGGTTGATACAATTACAAATTATGTAACTATTAATTTTCAAATAATATAACAACTTATTTCCAATGAAACAGCAACTATTTACAATGTTTAACTAATAAAACTGTTTTTAATTTATTTACATCATGACAACATAGCTTACGAGTACTTTGCCGACCAAATTATGTCGAGGGACCCCCCCCCCCCCCCCAAAAAAAAAAAGAATTAAAAAAATAGACCGCCTAGGATCCAAAATGATTTTCTACAAGATTCATCTATGTGAACAAACGTTAAGGCACTGAATTTGTGTAATAGTTGATGTGTGATATCAATACTCGACGTTGTTTTATGTTCTCACACATCAGAAGTATGTTTCTTATTTTACTACCCTTATATTACCGAGAACCGACGTATTACGTCACAGATATTGATTCATGGTCAATACTTGTTCTAAACAATGTCAGGCAGAAAGCAATTATATCCAGGGGGCTTTTCACAAAGGTCCAACGTTTAACTATATTATGGTAAGCCATTTGTAGCCTTGGAATAAAACATATTCAAAAGTAAAAATGCAAGTATTTTAGACCTTTCATAAATTGTACAACAAGAACATGAAATGTCCTTGACAATAGAAAATATTAACGATTTTAATCAACATTTTATGCCCTTTAAATGAACTTTTACAATTTTGTTTCAAAGAAACTAACGGATATCCATAATAGTCCCACTTAGAGCTTATTTGAACTAAAGGAGTGGTCACATTGGACACGACTCCCCACGACTAGACCCACGAATGCAGTACGCATTGGTACAAATCAATGGCAAGCCGTTTTTAACATTTATTCCTATTTCTTGATATCAAGAATTAAATTCTTGATATCACGAAATCGAATTCTTGATATCAAGAAATGCATTCTCGATATCAAGAAATGCATTCTTGATAATTATCAAGAAATATACTTTTCTGTATTGGTAATACTTGATATCAAGAAATAAACTGATATCAATAATTCAATTATTGATATCAAGAAATAGGAATAAATGTTAAAGGGACTTAGTAACATTGTCCAAATCCTCAAACTAACATTTTCATTCTAGCGGTTCCCTTATACCTTCTTGTATTTGCATTAACAAACAAATCACGGGACAGGTTTCGGTTTTTAAAATTTCCCTTTTGTTACAAAGATATTTATGATTAAAATATTCAGATAAGAAAAACTCCGGGCGAGTTTTTCTTCCGTGTACAAAGTAAGTGCAGTAAGTTACTGAATATCACTTCGCATTTTCGCTCATTCCTTGGCCATACAATGTCCATTTGACTTGAAATTTTCACACAGTACCCTGTGGACATATGAGATCACAACATTATACATTGCATCAACCATTCATCACTTTTCGCGCATGTCAACAAAGTTACTAGATCCCTTTAAAAACGGCTTGCCATAGATTTGTACCAATGCGTACTGCATTCGTGGGTCTAGTCGTGGGGAGTCGTGTCCAATGTGACCACTCCTCCACGAATCAAAGGACAAGTTATTTTATAGAACATTACTATTACATTTGTAAATGTCCAACTTAGAGCCAAGTTGAACTTAGGATCTTTGTGAAACACTCCCAGCTCCTACGAACGCACAAATCAAAGGACAAGTTATTTAGAACATTACTATTACATTTGTAAATGTCCAACTTAGAGCTAAGTTTAACCTAGGATCTTTGTGAAACAATCCCAGCTCCTACGAACACACGAATTACAAGACAAGTTATTTAGAACATTACTATTACATTTGTAATTGTTCAACTTAGAGCTAAGTTGAACTTAGGATCTTTGTGAAACACTCCCAGCTCCTACTACGAACACACGAACCAAAGGACAAGTTATTTAGAACATTACTATTACATTTGTAAATGTCCAACTTAGAGCTAAGTTGAACCTGGGATATTTGTGAAACACTCCCAGCTCCTACGAACGCACGAACCAAAGGACAAGTTATTTAGAACATACATTTCTAAATGTCCAACTTAGAGCTAAATTGAACGTAGGATCTCCCAGCTCCTACGAACGCACGAACCAAAGGACAAGTTATTTAGAACATTACTAAAGTACAAAAACAAAATAATGTGACGTCACTACTTCGGTACCCAATAGACTGAACAATATACTGTAACGCAAACTGATGATTTCGGTTCCAGACAAGAGGGGTCCATTAACTCTCAAACAAAATCACAATTAATTTGTAACATGATAGTACAATGTATTTCTCGAGGTATTTTCCCTATCATTCATCAAACGTATAATGTATATATTTTTAATGCAAAAATAATTGATGCAAAATAATTCACGATTTAATAATAATAATAATAATAATAGACATTTATATAGCGCAAATTGCAAAGAGCCTCTAAGCGCTTAAATAATTATTTAATTATTATTACCCATGGTCACCAGGTACATTTCATTTAATTTTTCTTAGAAATGAAAAGGATACTGCGATACTCATTAAATCTCAAGATAATCATTTCACGTGGGCTCATGGCAGGTTCTTTAACTCTTTAAACATTGTTTAATTTGTATTATATTTATTTAAACTGTTACATCATTTATCGCGACACAATGTTTGATACCGCTCAACATGCTCAAGATGATCATCTGGGCCCAGGGTCCAGATTACGGACCACAGCCATTCACAATGGTTGGCTCTAAGTCATCGATGTCCATAATTATGCTAGAATAGTATTACACTCAAGAGAACGTACCAGAGCAAACATACATCCCTTACTCATTCAACCGTAAAGGCTTACACAAGTTATAACAAGCATATTTTAGAGATCAGTGGAATGTAGGTCTGGTCCTGCTATGGGCTATGATCATGCACTCGGCCACAGGCGTCGCTGGTCTTTTGCACATGGCTCGTACTCGCGGCCAGATCACGTAGTATGGCAAGCTGCTGATCCATTGACTTTTGAAGTGAGAGCACCTATACGAATGGTCGGGGAAAGGGATTTATTATTATTTTGAAACAAATCACGCCGCTTCATGCTTTAAAGGGACTGATCTTGTAACATTGTCAAAATCATAACAAATTACTTGACTTAGAACTCTAGTGGTTCTCACATATTTCATAAGTATTCGTATTACCAATAGAATAATGGAACGCGCACTTTCTCTAGAAAAGTTGAATTAATTATCATTGGGTTAGTGCCCGGTTTATATAGCTTCTGACTAATCGAGCAATGAAAAGGGTTTCATGGGAACAACCCCCATTCAAGGGTATTGTGGCTCAATGGTAGAGCACCTAGCTATCTGGAGGTCTCGGGTTCGATTCCCAGCGAAGCCTATTTTTCTTTGCTTAATTAGAAGAATAGAACAGATTTCGGTTTTCCAAATTTCTCTTTCGTTATAAAGATAATGTTTGATTGAAGTGTTCAGATTTATGATTCTCTAGTGGATAAATATAAAAGTTAGATATAATCAAAGTCAGTGCAATGAGTTTGCGAATATTACTTTGCATTTCCCTTATTACTCGGTCATACGACATCCATTGTCCACCCTGGGTGGTGTGTGAAAATTCCATTATGGACATAGCAGATGACAGAAATATTAAAGATGGATCGGGATTTTTCTGTCTGACACCGCCTATTATCAACAATTTGCCGTTTTTTTGCACATGCCAACAAAGTTACTACATAAAAGGAAAATAAAAGGAAATAAAGATGCTGTATGTATATACTTCCTGATACAATAACCTATTTTGTATACATATGTGTATGCTTCTTCAGGGGAAAGTATTGTCGCTCTTACCTGTCGCTCAATAACCTCGATTCTGTCCATCTTCTTTTGACTACGTGATACAGAACTGCTTATTGTTTCCAATCTGTGAATCAATCGGATAGGAAAGATTTGAAGGAAATTCAAATTTCAATTAGTTGTGCAGTAGGTGGGCGTAGACGTCTATTGCTTCAAACAAAATATGTATTGTACGTTACCATACATACAATACATGTACAAGTATTTTCCCCCCCGTTTTAAATTTTACCCGAAAAGCGGTAGAGTGGAGTGATGGGGCCAGTAGGGTAGCGACGAGGGGGGGGGGGGGGGAGGGGGCTGGGGGTACGTGCCCCCCCCCCCAATAATTTGAAGAAAAAACAATAGGAAACATAAAGGACATTTTTAAAACAAAGAAATACATTTTTTCATAGAATACACAAAACCTTTATTTTTATTCTAACCACTACAATTAGTACATGTTGGGACACAAATTGTTGGATAATGGTCAATGATTTATTCCATTGAAAAAAACAATACAAAAACAAATTCGAAAAAAACATAGAAATACATGATAAATTCAAAAAACAAAGAAATACATGAGGAAAATTTGGGTGTCGCAATTTTAATGTTGAAATCCTGTTAATTTAGTCATACAAAATATTCATGCACAAAATTAGCATATTCTGAGCCATATTTAGTGATTTACAGACAAAAGGGGGATTTTTTGCATAAATTTGCCTACTTAATTGATAGAAATAATAGTGTTGCTACCAGAAATCAACTGAACATCAGGGCTAGAATTGTTCCAGAGACACCCCCGAAACACCCCAAAGTGACAATTTGACAAACCAAATCTGTGGTGGGTGTTGCACGAATTTGTTTTGTTGGTCCTGGCTCCTGGACTAGGATTGGAGTTGGTGATTACAAGCAAGCATCATGTATGTTTGAGTGGCCAGGGTGTTTAAAAGTGTATGTATGTGTGCGTGTGTGCGCTTGTGTGCATGTTTGTGTGTGTGTGTGTGTGTGTGTGTGTGTGTGTGTGTGTGTGTGTGTGTGTGTGTGTGTGAGTGCGTCTGTGTGTGTCTGTGTGACTGTGTATGTGCGTGTGATTGTGCACATAATTAAAAGAGTGTGTTTGTGTCATATGTTAGAAAATGTGTGTGGGGGGTGGGTGCGTGCGTGCGTGTGTGTGTGTATGTGTGCACGTGTAAGTTTTTTGTGCGTATGTGTGTGTGCGTGCGTTTGTATGTGTGCAAGTGATAGCATAATGTGTATGTGCGAGTGTGTGCGTGTGTGTGTGTGTGTGTGTATGTGTGTTTTGTGTGTGGAAGTTTGTGTGTGTGTGTGTGTGTGTGTGTGTGTGTGTTCGTGGGTGTTTGTGTGATTGAGTGTGTGGGCATTGTATGTGTTTGGGAGTGTGTTTGTAATTTGTTCGTGCGTGCCTGCGTTTGTGTGTGTGAAACTTATATGTGTGAGAGTGTGTGTTTAAATATGTATGTGTATGTGTGTGTGTTTGTGCGTGTGTATGTGTGTGTGTGTGTGTGTGTGTGTTGGTGTGCGTGTGTGTGAGTGTGTGTGTGTTCATTGTGTTTATGGTAGTGTGTTTGTTTTTTGTTTTGTGTGCGTGTGTCTGTATGTATATGTTGTGTGTGTGTGCTTAACCCTTAACCCTTTTTTTTGTGTTTGTTTGTATGTTTGTTAATTCTTCCATATATAACATACAGAGTTTTTAGATGCACCTTTTATGTTGCAGTTTTACACCCATCACATGTTCTGTTAGTATTCCCATTTGGCATGGTGAATACAACTTATTGCATTCTCATTTGCATAAAACAATACAATATATAAATAATAATAGAAAGACAAACAAAGAAAACGATAAAAACAAAGAAAAAAAATAGAAACGGTAAAACTAAAAATTATCATATCAATTTGCTTTTTTTTAAATCAGAGATTGTGTAAATATAATCGTAGCATGTATATTGTACCATGAACACGGTTTTGTTTCATAAGAATCACCATTAACCTCGATAAGAGTCACCATTAACCTCGATAAGCTTATTGTTTGCTTTTGTTGTCCCCACCACATAATTTACTATTATTTAGTTTGATGTATAACAAACTTTTATATATTTACCTGTATTTTACTGTGAATGTACACATGAATTGTATTTTAAATTGTGGAAATAAAATGAACTGAACTGAAATAATAAAGAAAAATACCCAAAAATGTATATTTTGCATAATTAATTAGCTCTAATTAGCATATTCTAATTATAATTTGTTTGTAACTATGCAGTATTGTAGATCTCATGACATCTATCACCATGCCAAATTTGGAGTCGATCGGAGTTTCGGTTGCCGAGAAAATACAAAAAAATAAAGTTTTGCATAATTAATTAGCATATTCTAATTTTGTTTTTTAATGTAACGATGCAATATTGTAGATCTCATGGACATCTATTACCTCGCCAAGTTTGGAGTCGATCGGAGTTTCGATTGCCGAGATCTTAGGGGGGCCCTTTTAGCCCCCCCCCCCCCCCTTTATCGTTTATCGGCTGCTACTACTAATAGTCATCGATCATGTCGATATAAAAATACTGTATACGCCATACATTTCGCGAGGGTTTTATTTTCGCGAATTTCGCGAATCACTTGTGAATCGCGAAATTAACAGCAAGCTAAAATATGACCCTGATATTGACACCAAATGCAAAGCAATTTACACCTACGTGTAATTCATGTATTACTGCACTGGCATATCTCTCTCAAGACAGTCATGAATGCGTGTTGGTAACGTCCGAACGCAAATTTAACCACTCGCCATATTGCCGTAAATTCCGAATCGCGAAAAATGTATGTACGCGCAATATAATTATGGCGTATACATTATATCAATGCCAATATTGCATATAAAGTATCGGTATAAAAGCAAGAGGAAAGCAGTACGAGCGGCAATGGACTAGCTAGCTTACCCCTTGTTAAGGCTTCGGACCTGCAGACCAGTGTCCTTGATCATTGATTCACGTTCCTTGGCTGTGAAGCTCTCCAGTTGCATAGTTTCCCAGTGCATCAGAGAAATCTCGGCCTCCTCATCCAGAACTGTTGATATAAAACCAAAAGTAGTAAATTAATAGCGACCAATACTCAGTGATAAAATGAAATGAATATGTTTGGTATTCGTTATACAGCAATGTGTTTAGTGTTTCCGTCACATTTTGTTATTCAGTAAGTGTAAAAAGAAAACGGTCCTATCACAACACCCCTCCTCCCATTAAATCTGAACCCAGTGATGTTGCGTCTAACCCTAACCCTAACCATATCCCTAACCAAAGACAATAGCAAAATAAGGGAACATCTTTGACTGAACCCCATTCGATCAATTATGCTAACATGAAATGGAAAGCAAGTATTTAGCATGTTGCAATCAACAAAATCAGATCCAACTCTGACTTGTCGAACACAGTTTAGAAATCATTAGTTTATCCACCCATCGATATGGGACTAACGTGTGAACGAGTGAATGCATAAATTCATGGGCGTCGATCTGTAATTGATACCCATTCATCAGGGGGGGGGATGATCTATTCATTCATCCCCCCTGATGAATAGGTATTACGTAAGTATCGACGCCCATGCATAAATTAATGAATCAATGGATCGATAAATCATGTAATATATATGCATTCACTCGTTCACACGTTAGTCCCATATCGATGGGTGGATAAACTAATGTCATAATAGAGTACAGAGTATACAAACCTATTTATATATAAAAAACATTATAATGTTCTAGCGAAAATTAAATGCTACTGCTAATTAAAGGCGCTATAAAAACGATCATAATTCATGTTTTGCTACTTTTACCTGTTTCTTCGCTGCCACATTTGGTGCAAGACTTCCAGCAAAGATATCTCAAGAAGGTAACGATGTGACTGAGGATGATGAAGGGAGGGAACAGGGATGGCTTATCGATGTACTCCTTGATCAGCTCGTAGCGGTGATACTTCCAGAAAGCATCCGTGTTCGCCTGCACCATCGTGAAGGTGTAACTGGAAATGAGTAGATGAATACAAAACGTATACAGTCAAACCTCTCTATAGTGACCACTCAAGGGAAAATAGGAAAAGTTGCCACTCTTTACAGGTGATTTTTTTTCTTTGCAGGGGATCACTTATGGTGGTCACTAAAATAGGCAGGTCGGCTGCTATAGACAGGTAGCCACTAAGACAGGTTTGACTGTATAAGGAAGCATTTATTTTTGCTTGTTGGTGTGCTCATTTGGCATTTGTTTTGACTGTGAATATGTGATAAACAGAAAACGTACTTCATGACTATTGGTAGATAGATAGATAGATATATTGTATTGTATTTTCCATTAAAAAAAAACCCATTGCACTCACTGACACATTGAAATAATAATAAAGTTATATCGCAAACTATACATAGAATAAACAAATATACAGAATATAAGCAAACATGGGACATCAATGAGAATACATTACTAAAAGAATGAAAGAAGAAATTTACAAATGTACGATATTTAAAAACACCATATTAAAAAAAACACACATTTAAAAAACACACACCGACAGTCTGCTATATACCTATGGAAATATCACATATCAAGTACAAAATGTCATGCCAAATGTACAGAGTACACAAAATCGATGCGGGAAAGTTATTCGAATTCAAGTGAAGAAATCAAGAAGGAGTGGGACAGTCAGAAAATAGTGACAGGAGATGGATATCAGTCAATGAAGTAGGAGGAGTGGACAGGAAGAGAATGGAGGGACATTTCCGTATCATTTCTATTTGATCATAGATTCAGTAAAAAATGTATTGCCAATAATATATAAATGAAGTATGGGATAAATGTGATGATATATGATAAAACATGATATGACAAGTATTGCAGTATGAAAAATAAATTGCAACAGGAATAATGCTCGCAATAGAGCGATATTCATTACTAAACATAATGTCTTCCAAGGTACAAACGGGGGTTCCTATACATTAACAAAATAGAAAATAGGATTCATGGATGGATACCATTAATAACAAACGATTAACTAAATCAGTCCTCCTTGCAAGTTTATAGAACACACAAAATAAAACACAAAGGTAAGGATAAGAAATGCATGTAGTATGTCAGTAATCTGAATTTTTTAATTTAATAATTATTATTATTACAGATAAAAGGGGGGGGGGGTTCTTATTTCAGATATGCACTACCAATCAGGGGAATATGATTGTACATTAAACAAAATATATAAATAAAGAAGGGTCATTATATCTCCATCAATAAAATATAAACATCACCCCATATTCAATAAGTTAAAAAATGCATAGCTACTAGCCTAAGTGAAAGACTTGAATGGGTTAAGCATCTCTGAAAAACTCTGACAGAAATATTGCATGATTTTACCTGAACATTGCAATGAGTAGATTGAGCAGCAATACGTTGCTTATGAGCATGTAGATAGCGAGGAGTGTGAGCCCAGCCCATGAGTTGTGTGGGCACGGCGTTTGTCCCTCTGCGATCTCCGTGGCATTGAAAGTACAAACCTCTGGACCTGAGAGTAAGAACAAGAGAACACTTCCAATAAAGCGGTAGTAAATGTTTACCCCAAAATGATGTTTAATATAATTTAGCGGTTGTTTGAAATAAAACTGAGTTGAGACTTCATCACCGGCGTGACCTTTGTTCTTTCTAACATAATCAATACTTATCCTCCTCCTCCTCCTCCTCCTCCTCATATTTCTTCTTCTTCTTCTTCTTCTTCTTCTTCTTCTTCTTCTTCTTCTTCTTCTTCTCCTTTTTCTTCTTCTTCTTCTTCTTCTTCTTCTCCTTTTTCTTCTTCTTCGTATTGAACTGCATCCTTCAATTCTGAAGATTCTTGCAGTATTTGGGTTTTGATGTGCAAATTTTCTACCGGGCAAAAAAAAAACTACTCTTTTCAAGAGGTAGACTATGTTCTTTTGCGTGCATGATTATGTTGCTGTCTCATACACGGGCCCTTCATTTATCAACCTATCCAAAGGACGGAGTTTTTCCGTGAATCCTTCCCTGCATAGGAAGCACATGGGGAGGGACGTTAACACACAACGTGAGTTAACTCGAAGGATCATTATTAGATAATACAAGACAGTAAAATTCGAACCGGGATCCCGCATGTCCAAATCAGACGTGCTCCTAACTGAGCTAACTCGCCTCCGCTATACTTTTGACCAGAAAATAATTTGGTAGCTTATATACGATCTCAATAATAACATCCAAATTAGCATCACGTCTGCCTTAGTGGTGAGTATACCGGGAGTTTATTCTTTCAACCGGTCTTATATTGGGCATTGAATACATTTGATGTGTTCACTGTAATGACTAACCCTCAATGTCGGACAAAGCTAGCTCGCCAAACACCTGGAAGTACCCCCTGTAGATGATACCCCGTATGGCCATCTCGGGGTCGGTCAGGTCTGGGTAGAGAATGGCTTGTGATGCGATGCCGTAGGAAAACAAGAAGATGAGAAGGATACCGATGAAAAGTAAGAGGTCGACCATCTGGAAAGATAGATAATAACAAATAAAACTAAACATGAAGAAGATATCAATAAAGCAAGTTAAATAAACACAGCAGCCAACACCTCTGATGACCATCCCATGGCCGGTCAGGTAGGGGTAGAAAATATAATTATTGTGATGTGATGTGAGTATACACATGAAGATACCGATGAACACATCCAATACATACAATTCTTCCAACCATAAGCAACTTTGGTCTATTATTCTTAAGGGCAATAAACGAGTTGATGATACGCTCATCATGCTCATAGAGGCTGAAACCAAGAAGATAATGAAACCAAAGTTATCTTGTCTACTCGCTTATCAAACTTCGTGTTATTCATTCTAAGCGTCTCAAAATCGGGTGCGGTTCGTTATTCAGAAGGTTTGTTATTCCGAACACACAAATTTCGTTTACCTGAGGGTTCGTTAATCCGAAAATGAAATATGGTTCGTTAATCCGAACAATATTGTTGCATTAATCCGAAAGTTCTATATTCCGAAGGTTCTACATTCCGAAGGTTCGTTATTCCGAAGGTTCGTTTATCCGAAAATGAAATTGAGTTCGATATTTCGAAGGTTCGTTAATTCGAAAATGAAATGGGGTTCATTAAGAAAATGAAATGGGGTTCATTAAGAAAATGAAATGAGGTTCGATAGTCCGAAAATGCAATAGAGTTCGTTAATCCGACAATGATATGGGGTTCGCATTGAACTTTTCGGATTAACGAACCTCATGTAATTTTCGGATAAACGAATCTCATTTCATTTTCGGATGGACGAACCTCATTTCATTTTCGGATTAACAAACCTTCGGAATGTCGAACCCGATTCATTTTTGGAGAATCGAACCTTCGGAATAACGAACTTTCGGAGTAACGAACATTCGGAATAACAAACACTCGGAATAACCGAACCTTCGGAATAACGTCCCTTCGGAAACACGAGCTGTAATCCTTAAAATCAATGATTTATAATGTACACGTACCATTCTTCCAATCATGAGCAGCTTCGGTCCCAGACTCTTGATGACAAGAAACGAGTTGAGGATACGCACGTAGAAGAGCATGAGGTTGACACATAGGATGATGCGTGCACCGCTGAGCAGAGAGGGAAAGAAGCGCAAGATCTCACCAACTAGGAACAGGAACAGGTTGAGAACGTCCATTCTGTTCCAGTAATCGCTGACCCACGCCTGGTACTTGCCTCGAACCGTCACGCTGTCTGCTTGCACGACCTGTACATCAATGTTGATATAGTTATAATGTTTATTTGTAAGTTGATGATAATATGTTTGCTGGCGAATGAAAGATGACCAGGTTATATCTTAGTAGGAACAGGTTCTGGTTGGGGACGTCCATTCTGTTCCAGTTGGCGCTAGATGGTACTTGCCTCTTTTAAAATCCCTTTTCTGGGTTCGCTCGAATTAAAGTTTACTTTCGAAAAAATGATTATTAATCGACTTGTCGTGATCAATTTTCAGCGTTCTTACGAAAATTATAATAATTACATAGTAATGAAGACTTGAAGTCAATCATAGAAGTAGGATGTATAAATTATCTTTGGTCATGTTACCTGTCTAACTTCTTCGAAGAAGAGCGAGATGACCCAAGCAATGAGGACCATTTCTGGCATGGACATCTCCTCGTGGAAGCTGACAAGCATGACGTAGCTGAAGAGACCCAGGAACACGAAGTACGAGAACTAATGAGAACACAACATGAAACAGAATTACTCGATGCAATGATCCCATTGGCAGCTCGTCCAGGAAGCTATACCGAGGTAAAAATATCAATTTTATATTATGCCATACAGAGGAGGCTGTGGTATATAATATATATATATATATACATTGCAATTTTAATTTACAATTTAATAGGGTATGAATGGTGCAATCATAAAAGTGAAACAATAATTACGCTACCAGTGCGATATGCAGTATCATATTAATTTTCATTATAAATATACCACTAACTACATAATTTATTCATCTATATAACCATCTATAAGTATATTAAATCTGATGAGACTGAGTCGTTGATAAATACATTTTTAAAGCCTTATCTTACCAGATGGAATCTGAATTTGATCATCGGAGACGTGTAGAACTTCGCGATTCTGCTACAGCAGCTCAGGCGCTGTCTTTCCTCATCAACCACCGAGCCGAACTCCGACCCATCTAAGGTACCATCAACATGGTCAAGACCATTCACGCCTGGACGGTTAGGGTTGCCTAGTTCCGGAAAGACCTCACCGACATCCGCCTCACCATTGCCTTGATTGCTGCATTCTCTGGGTTGATAAAGACAACGAATGAAGCGAGTGACAGTGGGTCAGCTAGTAATAGGGTCATATTTAAAGGGGCAATCCTGTTTAAAAAAGCAAGATTGGATCGAACATTAAATATACATGGTGGCCCCCCCAAAAAAACCGGAACGGGATACTTTCCATATAAATGAAACATAATGACTAGTTTCACAGGATAGGTAATATTCACAAAGCAAAATAGATACCAAGAACATACATTTTGGTCGAGTAGTTTTTGTTCTAGGGTATTATTGGTGGCACCATGCCAGGTTCCAACTTTTGTCAATTAGTACAAAGTCGGTGCCTGAAATTCACCCTTCCTGCCCATCATAGCACCAATCAATGATCAATACGTACAACTTCGTTCATGTGCATTCAGCTGTAAACCAAGGTTGACCGAGATAGGGGCATGGTCGGGGGCATGGTAAGCAAGGAGTGAGCAGGGACAGCATTGCCGGGGTTCCCAACATGCCCGGCCTGTATACGGGAACTCGATCACGTGCGTCTAACAGTATTTTGATATTCTGAATTAACTTTAAAACGGGTTGAGAAAGAGAAAGGTTGAGATGTTGGGGTGGGGAAAATTCCTGGGTGATTTCTTCTTATTTCTACCCGATATGTTGTGGTGTTTATACAGAATGTACAAGCGAGTGTAGCGATCACTCGGTCAATGATGAATAGCTTATTGTATGATAATCGCCAGCTTGTACACATTTGAAAAATTGCTAGACATTGGCGAAACACGAATAGCGGGTAGAAAGAAGTGGGAAATTGTCCAGCCCCACATCTCAACCTCTTTTTTCATTTCCCCGCCCGTTAGAAAGTTAATTCCGAATATCGAAATTATGTCACATACATACAGTGCATGCATGTTAGGGATCCCCTTAAACGATATCCCCGGCAATATTGCCCCTTCTAACTCACTTCCTACCATGCCCCCTTTCTCGGTCGACCGCGGTTTTACAACGGAATGCACACTAATACAGGTATACGAATCGATCACTGCTAGCTGCAATATGACGGGCATGAAGTGCGATTTATCAGGCACTGACTTTGTAAAAATTGGAATCTGACATGTTGTCAATAAAGACGCCCTATACAAACAAATCGACCAAAATTACTGTTCTCGGTTTTAAATTTCTTTTTAAAAGATTCCATAACCAGTGAACATAGACATAATAGCCCGAATTCTTATCAGTGGCTCAACTTGAGCTTGTCCTAAAAAGACAAAGACTACTGGTAAAACTTTGCGCCAGCAGACCTATTGTGTAGTTGCTATGGTCCCCGGATATATTATAATGGTTTAATTTCATTATCCAGTCAATCCATTGATTCTGCTTAAATGGAAACCATTAGAATATCTAAGGAAACCATTAGAATATATCCGGGGACCATAGCAACTACACAATAGTCTACTGGTGCATAGTGTTACCTGTAGTCTTTGTCTTTTTAAGCCGAGCTCAAGTCGAGCCACTGATGAGAATTCGGGCCAATGTTTCTTGTCACTAAGTATCTTGTTTCCGTTTTTTCTGGGCACCCTGTATATTCTAAGGATAGTTTCTCTACTTAAACGGGTAAATGGCAAAAACCAACTTACAATTGAGCGGAGACTTTCTCTACTATTGAGACAAAAATAAAGGGATAGTACACACTTTTGGTCAAACTGAATGTTAGTAACCAAAACTTACACCATAATATAATCATTACAAAATATGTGTTATAGTTTCATCTTGCCCGAAAGGTAGAAAAACTTACTAGGTAATAGCTCAGTTAAAATATAATGTTAGTATTCAAAATGCAGTCGTTAAAACACAAGAGGGCCCTCTCAAAACCATATTGGTTTCAACCATTTTTTTATAACAAATTGTGAATGTGATATTTTGTTAGAATTATGATTCAATAGAGAGATCTGACAACTATTTAAAAACATCTTTGGCAAAAGTGTAGGCAAAATATATATATTGTCTTAATTTTTGAGTAAAGGATAGGCCCTACATTTATTCCAATCAGATTTTATATTTCTGCTATTTCTGAACGTATTTTGATCAAATAAGTTTTTTTATCTTTTAAATCACGTGCTCTTTCAAATATTACACTTAGTTTTCCATTGCCTCACAAATTAATTATTTTTGCGCCCTCAAACCCACAAATTTAATATCCATTTAAGTTGCACGTTATCGCTCACTGATTGATGGATAGTGCGTGCATTGATAAATCTGTTTTCTCTCTCTCTCTCTCTCTTTTGCAAGTTGCATACATTCATCATTAGCTATGTCCATGGGGCATAGCTTTGCCATTGCCATGGGCCCATGGCTGTGCAACAGTGAGATTACTGCTACAGTTTCCAACACTTTGCAAGAATAAGGACAACATATGTCAACCACATCCGAGTTTGTTGTATTCATAATTTAATTTAGGTTATTTTATCATGATTAGTTTCAGGTTTACCCTCGATCAATGATTTCCCAGTCCAGTGATTTCTGATACTGCAGTCTGCGCATGCTCCTGTCTGGTTTGACTTCTTCTTCCACCACAAAGCCATCCAGTTCCTGGTAATATTTATTAAAATGGATATGCGTGAGAGACAAACATTGATTCATTTATATGAAATGCAATCATAATCATTATGGTAAAAGTGGCGTCGCTATTGGAGGGGGGGGGGGGGGGGGGGGGGGGGTGGGGCACACGGGATGCATGTGCCTCCAAATAATTCGCGATCCCCACCCACCATCCGTCCGGCCAGATCCTTCAACACATCCGACCACACTACGCCAATGTATAGTAATAATGGTAATAACAGTACAACAACACCAATCACTTTGTTAATAACATTAAAGGGAACCGAGACCTTAAAATTATCATTTGACTAATGCAAACACACATTTATGTGTCTGCAGGAACAGAACTATTGTCAATGCATTATGAAGTTCCTAGACAATATAACTACTCAGCTTCTTGCAGACCCATGAACATGACTTTAATTCAGTATGATAATGAGTGTTCCAATTATGATTAACATTTTCAGCAAACAAACTATTCTGTTTAATATATTACAATTATTTAGGGGTGATGGTTCCCTTTTATTATGCTTTTGCTTTTATACAAATAAAATCAAGCAGGAAAATACGAACTATGATGTCAAAAACACCACGGGGAAAAAGAACAAGTTATGGCTGTCATATTGTCAGCTATATCAATAGGGAAAGGACTTGAACAGTACAGAATTCTGTGAAGCAGATGAAATGAAAAAGGTGATATAAAGGAAAGCCAAGACGGATTTCAGTTCGCGATATCAACTGTTCAAAGCGACGCGTTACATCGTTAAACATGCTAAAGGGATAGTTGGGTTTTGGTTAAGAGAGTACAGTTTTAGTCAAACTGAAATTTAGTAACCAAAACCTGCACTTTTACATTACAAACTAATAGTTTTTACTTCACCATGCTCGAAAGATCATTCAAAAATTGCAGTTAAACCTCAAGAGGGCGCTCTCTAAACAAAAATTGGTTTCAACTACTTTTAAATAAAAAATTGTGCATGTGATATTTTGTTAAAATAATGATTAAATAGAGAGATCATCAACAAATATTTAAAAACATCTTTTGTAATTTTTTGAAAAGTGTAAGCATTTTGTTTTTCTTCAAAGGCTGGTTCATAATTATTGGATTATTGTGGGGCCCCACAATAATTACAAATGGTTATATTCATGAATATTTCAGCCGTCTCTGAACCGATTTTGATCAAATAAAATTTATTTTGTCATCAAAATTGTATTCCCTTTCAATTTCTCACAAAAATAATTTTGTGTAGCGCCCTCTATACTAAAACTCAATTTTCCCGTTAACGTTCACATTTGATACCTATCTCGATTAGTCCGATCAATTCAAAATACGAGGATTAAAAATCCAAAATGATAGTGTCCATAGAAGCATGATACGTTTATCAATAAGATTAGAACAAAATAATGTTTGATGGGTGGCGCTGTGGCTAAGCGGTTAAAGCGCATGTCTAGTAAACAGGAAATCCCCAGTTCAAATCCGGGCAGTGCCTAATACATTTGTTGTTCTCACCGTGTATAATAGCAATATATATTTTTTAAGAATAATACAACGTGCTACTATTATTATTATGTTCGGGTGTGTACATTGAGGGCACTTCCCCAATAATTTACCACGAACAATACAACATTTAATTCAGGAAACAATTGCGACTGCACCTAATATTGCTATAACTACGACTTCCACTATACCACTAGCTACCACTACCACAATTACTACCATCACTATACCACCAGTACCAACTTCATGACGACGACCACCACCCCTACTGCCACCATAACCACCACCACCACCACCATATCACTGTATTAATGACTAATATGTATGTCATTGTTACTATTCTGTAGATAACAATAATATTATACCTCGTGTGGTGGAATCTGTTTCTTCGTTGCCTTCCGCTTCTCGTCGTCCTGATCGAAGGGGACGAAGAAGACTGCCGGGGGAAAGAAAGTTGCAAACCATATCTGAAAGTAAAACGCGAGTATTCTCAAAATTACATCAGCTATAACATATAGGCCCTGTTGCTGAAAGAGATACAATCGATTGAAAGTCAGATCATGTGTTCTAAATGCGCAAATCTGATTGGTTGAAACGCGGGGGGGGGGGGGGGGGGGGGGGGTGTCCGTCGCCAAAACGGTCTAAGCCGCGAAAAGTTTTGGCGACGGACCACCCCTCCCCCTCTTATGTAACTATATTGCTACATGAACTGTATACTACATGTAATTATAATAGAAAGATTACACGGGAATTCAAATAATGCAATTCAGCTTGGTGTTTTGTGTAGTACGATACTCACCAACCGTGATGAAGCTGACCCTGAGATCTCTCCAAGCCACATCTTGTTGAGGACGTTCTGGACGCTAGTGTGAGAGGTGAAGGTGAGGTTGAGGGCGCTAAATCCGATCTTGATGCACGACGCGTATCCCCAGTTTGCCCTCCTGGCCGTCAACAGAGTCGTGGTCTTTGCAGCGTTGTCGTCCTGGCACTCGTCCAGCACGCCGACAGCAAGCTGCTCCATCTTCCTGCAACAACATAGAGAACGAAAGATGAACAGGATACTTATAATGTTGATGTTATTTTTTGTTGTTGCTGATAATGAAAATGATGACGATGGCGGTGACTATGATGTACATGACATTGATAAAAATGATGACGCTAAAATTTGACTATTTCGGACAGTGCCTTTAAAAGAGACTGATGATAGTGATTTACTCTACAAAGGTAGTTTCTCTTTACTCTATTATTTGTAATTAGAAAATTAAATGAACGCGACATTAATAAAGATGGCGATGTGATTGGACTATTTCGCACAGTTTACAAAGGTACTTTTTCTTTCTTGTTATCATTTGAAATTTAACTTTCGAACGAAATTAAACACCTCCCCTGACCAACACCCACAGTACTAGAAGTTTGTATAATGTCTACGTACTCCGCACTCTTTTCCATGTCGTAGCACTCATCGTGAAACATGTAGCTGTTCCAGTGTGAAATGGTCCTCAGGATGTTGGTGGCCGTCATGGCGGCAGCTATCGGCTCTTTGATCCTCTCCCAGAAGAGCCGGGCCATGTCGAAACGGTCCAGAAGCACCGCGAACAGAAACAGCTCCTGGAACGGGTACTTGAAGCGCTTCATTGTTGGTTCTGATTGTAGACGCACTGTGGTGTTGGAAAAAAGACACGAGTATAACACACGATCAAGTTGTAAACATTGTATTCTTGAAAGTTGAAACGGTCGACACTTACGGGGACTTTGTGGAAGCGACCTTGAAGCAAATAAAGCATTACAAAGAGTCCTATTGTACACGTTTTCTGTGGATCTATATCATGTCTACATCCGAATAAATAGATTTCAATAGGAAATCAGTGTTAGTGGTTCATAACCAGATAACGTTTTGAATCAGAGCAAAATAACATTGATTTCCTATTGAAATCAAATTCATTTGGATGGGCATATCTCAGCCAATACTTAACATATTCGATTGATTTTTAACATTTGGACATTATTTGTTATGCTCTTTCGGAAAATGAAGTTAAAATTGTTGATGACGTCACATTTAACCACTGTATTGGCAGAATGGGAAATATTCGTTTAGGAACGTGTCCATATAAAGATGCAGTATCGTGAGTGTTGAATGATTACATATTATCTACCAAGAATTGAATCTCTTGGTTTGTAAGATTGTAAGATGAGCCTGGTGAAGAAGTTCAGGTAGTTCTTGTGCTTCGACTTCATCTTCTAATACCAACCAACAAACTTACTCCATTGTAAAGGACCAAAGTTATAATTTACCTCTGGCATCAACCAAGTACCTCCCGCCATCCGCGCGGGACTCTTCTCTCTCGTACGGTCTGGCGTGAGGCATGACGTACTGGTCGACCACCTTCAAGAAGTCCGGTCGGTACTTGTTCTGCGAGTACCTATGGTGGATGGACTGATACTCTGAAAAGGTGTGGCTCTTGATCAGTCGACTCACGTCGTCCAGCGTAAAGGCTGTCTGCATAAATGAAAGAGCATGGGGTTGAAAGACAAGATGTAATATTAGCTGGTGTTTTTTAATTATATATTTTAACAGGAATTATTTTATAGTTATTGATAGAACTCGACGCTCTGGAATGGTGTATAATTGTGAAGGGAGTCTGCACGAATGAAAGAGCATGAGGTTGGAAGAGAAAATGTCATTTTAGTTGGTGTTTTTAAAATTCATATTGGTGTGATGGGATCGTACTTTTTCCTTCCCGTGAGTAAGCGAGCAGCTGCATTCTATACAGCTTGAAGTCTTCGTATTGATGAAGATGGAAGGCAAACAAGAAGGCTATTGCAGAAGTCCAATTTTGATGTTATTAGTGAATGGATGAGGCGCTCTGTTGCAGCACGTGTATGGAGTGGTCTTATTGCAGCAATTTTAGTATGCGGTTTGACAGACATGAGCGATATATCTATCCATGTTCACAATGCTGATCAACGTGTAGACGCCACGACGCCTCCAGGGATGATATTTTACTCCTCATAATTATGAGTGGAGTACAGGATGAGATATTCCGTCTTATCACTGTTCAACTTCATTAAATTGATCACCACCCACTGTCGAATGTCAACCAGAATCATTCATGACCATTGCAGCATTATATTCACCATCTATGCTCACTGGATCAAAGCTCAGATACTGTTGCTGTGTGTCGTTAGCAAAGAAGTGTGCTTCCAACCCATGGCGATGATCAATGTCATTAAGATGGGCAGCGTAGAGAGTGAAGAGTAGTGAACCGAGGACGAATCCCGGGGGAACACCATATTGTAGGGATGCTTCTTCAGATAAGGTACCATCAAAGTTGAATGACAGCTTGCTTTCTTGAAACGAGATACTGTAGGTACGAAACCAATGCAGAGCCGTTTCCTCGACTCCAATATTATCGATCAATCTCCAGAACAGCACATATGATAGATAGTGTCAAAGGCAGCTGACAAATTAAGAAGGATGAGTATGACACCATTCTTGTCATCAATATATATAAGGATGTCATCGCATATCTTGACGAGAACCGTCTCAACATGATGCTTCTTGTAAGCCGACATATTTCCTGAAGATGTGATGTTAGTCGTTGAGCAACAATCTGTTCGGTGACATATTCTTTGGCAAGGAACGGTAGATTGGATATAGAGGGCGATAGCTTCTTACGTTATTTTCATCAAATTAGTAATGTTTTTTATACAAAGGAGTCATGTGTATTAGTTTTAGTTTGTCCGGAACTATTCCATCACGCAGGAAGCACTTTCTATAGAGCATCATGATTCGACAAAGAGCTTATATTAGTTAGCTTTAAATTGATAATTGTGCATTGATTACAGAAAATATCATAACACTTTTGTTTTTGTTTTATAGCGTATTTACCTTTGAGTGGGGCAGTTGCTTAGCCAGAAGGTTATGGAGCAGGCAATTTTCATCGATCTGTGAGAAAAAGGGGGAAATATATTAAACATATTTACTATAAATATACATTATCAGGACGTTGGATGTGAATATAACATAGCCATTCGCCAAACTCCATAACTAGGAAAGTCGTCAAACAGTCTGCTAATTAAAGTCTTGATCCTACCTGGATAGCTAGCTTCCTAGCCATCGTGGTAGCCCACTTATGATGAAGTGTCAAGTGATTAAGTGACTTCTGATGAACTTCGGTTCTAAAGAACTGAGAAGGCTATATATTGTTCTAATTATATCAGAGACTCTGTCCTAAGTTCAGAGCCCTAAAATGGCATCTTACAGAGATATTACTTAATATGGCTGTATAGAGTTCATCCTGATGGGCCAGGCCTCATTTGGACGTCCGAGTCCTGTTCTGAACGACAAATGCTTAACGTGAAAAGTTAATCTCTTAATGACCCTGAATGATGTGTTAAAAAACATCTTACCTTATTGTAGAGGCTCTCTAGTTCATCTTGAGTGAGGTACTTCTGAACATCCAAGCCTTCGTCCAAGAACAACTTGACAAAGTCCACTTGGTTGCTGCAGATGGCCTCGTGAAACAGTACGAACAGATCATCCGTCTATAAAGATAAACATAGGATATCATCAGGGTGGAATGTGGAACTAAAGACGATATCTTTTCGACCGGATATATCTGACTTGGTTGCTGCCGATGTCCTTGTAAAATATATCAAAGAGATTGTAAGTCTTAATGGATTGAATGCTAGTAGCAGCAGTATTGTATCTCTAAAGCATATGTTTCAGTATAGAATAGAGACGGGAAAATTACAACATTATGATGATTAATGGTACAGCATTGTTTTTCATGGCGTTATTTCTGTAAACATAATTCAAAAGCACAAATACATATTTGGCTTATTCACCTTAACCCTAAAAGGGCCGGGCTATTTGAGGTTTTTGTACCAGTAACCTTCTCTATACCCAAGCCAGTTTAGCTGAAGAAGCAACCTAGATAGGTTGCGAAACTGTTCTACTCCACAAATAGTATTAAGTCCAGTTGCTTAGATTCAATTTTCAACTTCATGTCTCGGAGAAAAGTGAGAATATAATCCGATTAAATGAGTGGGGAAAAGGAGATGAAATTATTCTGCTTTAGAGCAGGAGAATTTGTTCAATATATCGGTGTTACACCATGTCACACCGATAAAA
>JBAMJV010004978.1:0-10637 GCA_037951105.1 Echinarachnius parma
CATGTATTGAAAAAACAGTATGAATGTATACAGAACAAATTTGAAAATTGGGAATGTCCGAAATGTTTATTTGTACATATGCCTTTTAGAGATGAGGAATCTAGTGATTTAGACGATGGTAATAATGAAAGCATACACGTGGCAGTAGATCCTCACGAAGGTGATCTAGGCGATCAATTGGATGGTACTAACAATTTTGAGTTCCCAGTTGATAAAGGTATAAAAATTGCACACTTAAATATACGAAGTTTAAGAAACAAGGTTATAGATTTACAGCAGCTTCTTATTAATAATCCTTATGATATATTGTGCTTATCAGAAACGTGGTTGGATGAAAATATAACAGATAATATGATCACAATACCGGGGTATAAATTTGAGAGAAGAGACAGAGGACAATTAGGTGGTGGAGTTGGATGTTATATTAAAGAAAAATACACATACATAAGAAGATTTGATTTAGAACTCAATGAATTGGAACTGATGTGGTTGGAGATCAAGAAGTCAAATGCAAGTTCACTATTTGTTGCTGTCACATATAGGAAACCCAATGAACATAATCTATATTTTGAACATTTAGAAAATACTATAGAAAACGTATTGTCGTTCTCAAATAATGTAATTTTATTAGGAGACTTTAATTGTAATATGCTAACAGAAAATGGACTATCAAAAAAAGTTAAAGAGTTATGTATTTCTATGCAAATGCAGCAATTGGTTAAACAACCGACACGAATCAATCCACATAGTAGTACGTTAATTGATTTGATAATTACATTAAATGTAGACAATATTGTTCAATCTGGTGTGCAATGTGTTGGGTTTAGTGACCATGCACTAGTGTACACAGTGTTAAAGGGAACGTGTAGATTGCTAAAGCCTAAAGTAAGTAAATTTAGATCCTTTCGTTTTTTTGATAAAGACAAATTTATTAAAGACATACTTGAAGTAGATTGGAGTAAATTATATTCTGATGATATCTCTGTAGAAGAGTTATGGATGGAATTTAAAACTAAATTTGTTGAATTGAGTAATATTCATGCTCCTTTTATTTCGGTTAGGAGAAAGCGCCATGGTGCACCATGGATAACCAATGAATATATATTATTAGCACGTGAACGCGACTATTTTAGAAAGAAATACTATCAAACTAAATTACAATGTCACTGGGATAAATTTAAAGGCTTTAGAAATAAAGCAAACAATATGAATAAAAAGTTGAAGAGAAATTTTTATCAAAATGAATTTTTGGAATGTGGTAGTGATATTAAGAAAAATTGGAAAATTTTGAAGAATCTCCTTCCAAACAAAAATGGAGCTATGGATGTAAAGTTGGTAATAGAAGGAAATATTATTACTGATGCTGAGGAAATAGCATCCAAACTAAATGTCGCTTTCAATGAAGTGAGTAATCGATTGAATGAAGGCGCCCCGCCTAGTGTTAGAGATATAAATGCTCTCGATACGTTATGCCAAATAGACAAGGAATTTAAATTTAAGGAAATATCTGTTGAATTTGTTAGGAATGAATTAGAGAATATAAATTGTAAAAAGGCTGTTGGTGTGGATGGTCTACATCCTAAATTATTAAAGTTAGCTGTTGAATACATTGCAGCTCCTTTAGCTCACATATTTAATAGATCTTTCATAACATCTGACATTCCAATGGATTTTAAAACTGCACGTATCACACCGATACACAAAGGTGGTGCATTTGAAATAAGTAATTTTCGTCCAATCTCAATATTGCCAATTCTCTCTAAAATACTGGAAAAGGCTGTGCATAAACAATTGTATGATTTCTTAAATAACAATAAACTCTTATCAAAAGAGCAATCTGGTTTTTAGACCATTACACTCAACAGCCACATGTGTGACTCATATAGTAGATTTTCTTTTACAAAATATGGATTCAGGTCAGTTAATAGGTGCCGTATTTTTAGACCTCAAAAAGGCGTTTGATGTCATTCCATTACATTTGATTCTTGCGAAATTGTCATTTTATGGCATAAGAAATGATGAATATAAGTGGTTTGAGTCTTATTTGTTAAGTAGAAAACATTGTGTATCAGTCCAAGGATGTTCAAGTAATTATTTAACTGTTCAGTCTGGTGTTCCACAAGGGTCAATTCTTGGCCCACTCATATTTTGCTTGTTTATAAATGATATATGTAAATTGAGTTTTAGTTCTCAATCAAAGATTTCACTTTATGCGGATGACACCGCTATCTTTAATAAGGATAGTGATCATTCTCAAATTCAAATTAATTTGCAAAGAGATTTTGACTTGATTGTAAAATGGCTTAAGTATAATGGTATGTATATTCACCCGGATAAAACTAAAGTGATTACTTTTGGTCCCAAAAGAAAGTTGCATAACCTCGTCCTTTCTATAAAATATAATGATAGTGAATTAGAAAACGTCAGTCATTTAAAATATCTTGGAGTCATACTTGACTCTCAGTTAGTTTGGTCAAAGCATATTGAAACTATATGTCTGAAAATATCACGATCTATAGCATGTATAAGACGGATAAAACATTTAGTTCCGAATAAAGTACTTATTAACTTATATTACGCACTCATTTTACCCTATATAGATTATTGTTGCACTGCATGGGGCAGCTGCTCAAAGGCAAATTTATTAAAGATACAGAAATTACAGAATAGATATGCAAGACTTGTTTTAAATGTGGACCGCTTTACATCTAAGTGTTTTTTGTTAACTACACTGAATTGGCAATCGGTGGAACAAAGAATAAAATATCATTATTGTGTAATCATGTATAAAGCTCTTAATAGTTTGACTCCAGTGTATATTGAATTATTAATAGAACGACGCACCACTCATTATGTAACTAGATACACATTGAGAAGCCCTCTCACAGTTCCTTATCCCCGTACCGAATATATGAAGAGATCATTTGTCTATACGGGTAGTTCGCTATTTAATAAACTTCCTATCTCCATTCAATATAGTTCTTCATTAAGTATTTTTAAACAGAAAAGTAGAAGTGCAATAAACATGTTATAGGTACATATTTATGACCCATTATTACTGTTATATTTAAACTGGTTTTTACTATATTTCTCAGTTATAATGTATTTATCAGGTAGGGTGATATGCATGTTGACGTGTATATTTGTTTTGTTTGTTTGTTTGTTGTTTTTGTTTAATCTTTCATGTACGTTTTTTTTTATTATTTAATGTATAGATTATGTCTTTAACTATTGTAATATATATTTATACGTCTCATACAGGGCGCCGCTGTAAAGCAGTTTTTCAACTGAACGGCCTACCCTGTATTTTTATAAAGAAAACATGAATAAAATAAATAAAATAAATAATATCATACACACGATGTACATAGAACAATGACACAAGGGAAATAAGCTTACCTTTTCGCAATCGTCTCGCAGTATCCGTGCTGTGTCTTCGTCCATGTCGTCTGGTGATCTTGCGATGTCGTATACCGACGATCTCGACCTCGACCGCTCGACCTCGTCATCGTAATCGTGATGTTGTTGATGAGAATGATGACCGCGATGAGGGTTCAATGACGGAGGCTGGAGGTGGTCGTGGTCGGGATGGATCTCGACGTCGAGCTGCTGATCGTGATCGCCGGACGTTGAAGATGACGGTGGGTTGATGGTGGCAGCCGGGCGGCCTGGGCTGGCGAGCCGCCGCGAAGGGGTGCCGTTGCTCATGCATCCAATCTCAGCCGCTCTAACGCGGAAAACCTCGGTCTTTAATGCCTGGCACGGGAAGGGTTCTATAGTTGGTGTTTTTAGAGAAAAAAGAAAAGAAGAAAAAAAAGTGTGAAAGGAAGTGTGTGAGGGAGAGGGGGAGCGGTATATGAGGGGGAGAGAGTAGAAGAGAGAAGGGGAAAAGAGAAAGGGGAGAGGGGAAATACGAAGGGGGCAGAGAGAGAGGGGGAAGAGGGTAGAGGGGATATGGAGAGGGGAGAGAGAGGCGAAGGAAGTGGATAAAAGGGGGAGGAAGGGAATGAGAGATGTGGGAGAGAAGGGGAGGGATGAGGAAAGGGAGGGGGTAGAGGGGATGAGGTATAGGGGAGATGAGAAAGGTGGGATGGGAGAGACGGGGGGCTTGATAACATGCGTATTATTCTTCATGAAATCAAATGCCTCTCTGAAAAATGGCTCGAGGGGTAACCATGGATACAGGCTATCGATATTGAAACCCACAACTTTTTACCGCGAATAAGAGGAGAAGTTGTGCTTTTTAATATTCATAAAAATCATTAAGCGCAAGCAACCGCATAACCTTAAGTGCCAAGAAAGCCCAAGATATTAAAACAGTAACCCCTCAAGGGAATACTATGAGAATTGCAAAAAGTTATTAACACCAAGCCTGGTAAATGTGTATAACATCTATGATAAATAACATATCTAAAAGGAAATATATAAAAACATCGTCTGTGCACCTGTGTAAGTGACACGATATACCAAACAACTTTCATTCTAGTTAATTATTCATTAATATGTAAAAAGGAGAAAAAAAATATATTAGTGTGAGCATGACTAACAAGCAAAGACGGATTTTAGTCTAATAATTGTGCGTTTTCCCTGGGAGAATTGCACGACCCCCAGCCCCACCACCCCCCCCCCCCCTCTCTCTTCCCCTCCCCCTTACTTTATTACCTCTCCTTCTCTCTCTCTCTCTCTCTTGATCTTATACCTCAAACTCTATATCTTTAGTTCTTTTGTGGACAACAAAATACCCAGTACAAGTAGTAGATATCGATGAAATATAAATCATTATGATTGATGGCCCAACTCCAGGGACACGAATTTGTTTTTAAATGCATGGAGTTTGAAGAAAACACAGGCAGCCAAAAAAAGGGTTATCCAAATAGCTCCAGTCACTCATCTGTAATATGATGTTTGTAAAATTCGCTGCATGTTATTGTATATGCCACTGCAATTCAGCTTGTAGCTGCGAATGTGACATTAGGTTCGTTGAATAAAATACCACCATTATTACTATAATGATAGCTCACGTTATGACATGAAGATATTCAAGTTTTAATGACAGCTTTTAAGGGTGTGTTTTGGGGGGAAAAGATTAGAAAAAACACTGTCAAAGTTTTAAATCTCGTATTTTTCTTCATCATCCCTTAATTTTTAAACAAACGTTAGAAGAAACCCTAAACTTTCAAATCAGCTAAAAATTACTTCTATAACGTTATTATCTCAACTAGAACCCTTCCATCTAGCCTTCTCGCGGCTTATGTTAATGAAGTGGGTCACACATAACTGTGATCAAATATAGCACCACGGAGATTGTGTGTATATATGCATAAGTAGTTAGTACTGTATTAATAATGTGTGTTTTATTATAATCTTGTAGTTGTCATGACACGGCCGTATTCAAATTATGTTCGTTGGAAATTTACAAAAGAATATGCAACACTATTGAAACGAATAATATGCAACGAAATGATCATTTCTGCTCCACCAAACCTGATTCATTACCATTATTACATACATTCAGACTCTGTTTGTGATAAGAGTGCATGGCGTAGCGTACTGATACGATTGATGTGGGATGGGGGCTCTGCGAATTAATGGGGGCACACACTATTCATTTTGTTTAGAATATTTTTTTGACGAAATATTGGAGGCACAATCACCCCCCCCCCCCCCCCCCCCCCGCCCCCGTAGCTCTGCCAGTATGACATAGCCTACATGTAATATGTGACCTTACACCACAAAACGACCAATAAGTCGGGAAAATTGATTTTGCTGATTTTCATATAACATTACAATAGAAGCGATTACCTTTAAAATGGTATATAATTTGTCATATTTGGACTAAGCAAACCCTTTCAAAATTAATGCCAAAGATATGGAGTATGGCTGGTGCATTTTTGAAATGAGGGAGAAACGGGCCGTTTAAAAGATCTGTGTCTATTCATGGGCTGTAATAAGATCACATTTATTAAATTGAAAAATAATATTTTAACATGATTTCTGACGCACAACATTTCTCAGAAGGTAGATTAAGATATGCTTATTCAGGAAATACCAAAATCCTAAATCTCATATTTTGAACAAAATTTGACTATCTTAGCTAATTAAAGAGAAACTACCACAGCGACATAACGGTCGTTTTGTGGTGTAAGGTCACATATGACAGTGGCGTACCAAAGTTTAAAGGGATCTAGTACGTAGTATATGTTGACGTGTGCAAGAAGTGGTGAATGGTTTGCCGCAACGTGTAATGTTGTGATCTGATATGTCCACCAGGGGCGTCGATCCTGGGGGGGCAGGGGGGGCGGTCGCCCCCCCAATGAAAATATTGGGGGGGCGAACATATCATTTCGCCCCCCCAATAATTCCGAAAATGAGGAAGAAAAAAATCAAGTGATATAATGCCAAAGAGGGGAAAGACACATTTATCAATAATTAATCTTCAAAATAGCTGTTTTCTAGTTTGAAAAGGACTGTAAATATCATTTTTGCCGCGCGCTTCGCGCGCACACAGTTTCTCATATTGCAAGATTCATGTTGGTCGCGGGCAGTGTAATTTCTCAAACGCACACCTCAAACGAAGTTAATTAAACCCTCATCTATAGATAGCCCACCGTCACAGAAAATAAAATAATCTGAAATATATCTTTCAGTCATTCGGTCCAAATGCGCTGAACGCAAATCATATTGGAATAATTATCATGTCCCCCCACATTTGAAAGTGGTGAAGATTGTCCCCCTCCCTTTGTCATTATGTTTGAATCCATACTTATATACTTCATATTACGTGACATTTCTGTCTCAGGTGTGCACCAAATCGCACAATTTCACGCCCCAAAATACAAAAGCTCCCTACTGTGGGAGGGGGACATCCCCTCCCACACCCTCCCCCGCTCGGTCGCTTCGCTTCCTCGCAATGTCTCCCCTCCAGTTTTGAGAAGTTGTTGACGCCCTTGCTTAGTTTCATGGGAGCCCAATGCCCTAGATTATATCGATGTCTCTATACAGGATCACGTGGATCCATCTCATGCAAGGCTCAATCTTTTTCTCGCTATGCCCTTTAAAAATACGATACGAGTATAGATTCACTATTTTATACAATTTTAACACCCATGATAGGAGTTGCAAATGTCTGAAATCTAAAAGCTTCCGGGGGCTCCGCCCCCTGGACCCCCATTATTGTCCCAAAATGTGGGTGCCCCCCCCCCCCCAAAAAAAATCAGGTCTTCGAGTCTTCGAAGACACTTTCAATGAGCGCATAATAAAAACTTCCGGGCATGCCAATGTGGGGCTTTTAGCTCTGTCAGTGGTCACTCTGGAAAAATTTTCAAATTTCCCCTCCCCAATATCAAAAACGGATCGACGCCCCTGATGTCCACTCAGTGCAGTGAGAAAATTCCACGGTAAATGAATGTCAAATGACCGGGTGAGTTATGAGCGAAAATGCAAAGTGGTATTTGCAAACTCATTGCACTTACTTTAAATAATTTCAATTAAGATAATAGTATTCAGTAGATATAGTTAAACATCCAAACACTTCAATCGTAAATATCTTTATAAATTCGGAAAAGCGAAACTTGCTCCATGTGTAATTGTGTACTGGGAATACGATTAAAATGCGAGCCGATACATGAGAACCGATAGAGTTCTTGGTAAGTTTGTTTATCGATTTTGACAATGTTACTAGATCCCTTTAATCAACAAGGGGGAAGGGGCCGATAGGGCGTAAGGTCGTCAGGATTCCCTGTGAGTGCATTGGAGCAAAGTCGTACAATCAAATGAATGTGGTTATTTATTTACACGAAGGGTTATATATTGATCATTGATGGATGGTAACCCCCCCCCCCCCCCCCCCCCGCACATGCCGCTCCCTATAATATAATTTGTATATAGATAGCATGATAGGCGGAGCACTGTACTTTCGCAAAATTACTACTTGAGTTGAATGTTTGATTGAATGGGATTGAATTTAATTTGGGGGCAATCTTCTTCACAATCTATCGATCGTCCATATTATGTACTGGAAAAAAGACATGAATTATATGAGCATAACCTTGACTAAAATATGGTTAATGCCATATTTCTCGTCAATATCCCGACTTAGAGCATTTGAACCAATATAGGAAATTGCATTTTGATCACAATGCAAAGAAACTGGATGCAACTGCAAGACACAAGTAAAATAATGAAGTGGTAGAATGCTGATATATTGGTTACAGTCCGTTATTCCGAAGGTTCGTTATTCCGAAGGTTCAGTTATTCCGAAGGTTCGTTATTCCGAAGGTTCGTTATTCCGAAGGTTCGTTATTCCGAAGGTTCGTTATTTCGAGGGTTCGTTATTCCGAAGGTTCGCTATTCCTAAAACGAAATCGGATTCGTATTCCGAAGGTTCGTTTATCCGAGAAAAAAATCGGGTTCGTTATTCCGAAGGTTCGTTATTCCGAAGGTTCATTAGTCCGAAAATAAAATAGGGTTCGTTAATCCGAAAATTAAATCGGGTTTGTTATAATACTATAATGTGTGTTTTGTTTATTTAATTTACAGCCTGCATTAAGCATACCCCTCCCCCTTTTCCTCCCTTGGCCAGACCAATCAAACATTTAAGTTTATCTTATCTCTTTATATGAAATTATAGCATTATAACAAACACAAATTCATTTTCGGATTAACAAACCCGATTTCATTTTAGGAATAGCGACCCTTCGGAATAACGAACCCTCGGAATAACGAACCTTCGGAATAACGAACCTTCGGAATAATGCAACAAATGTTCGGATTAACGAACCCTATATTTCATTTTAGGATTAAAGAACCCTCAGGTATACGAAATTTGCGTGTTCGGAATAACGAACCTTCGGAATAACGAAGCGCACCCGATATGTTCACTACCTCTGTGGGTTGGAATATACTACAGCCACAAATTAACAATACAAATATAATAATGTATTCCGGTTCTGAATCGTGTACATAGTGTATAAAAACTAATTTAAATTTGATTGTGAATTTATTAGCAAAGTATTCACCCTTGTACGTAATGCAATGCAGTTCAATTATATTATTAACAAAATATATACAGTATTGTTGATTTAATGTAAATATAGTGGGTATAAACATTGTACAGGAGAGCATACATAGGCGTTGGAAGAGGGGCTTGAAGCTGTACCCCCGGAGTTTTGAAAACGACCATATTCGGGCTATAAACACCTCAAATTTGGGCAGGGCAAAACAATTTCATCATATATTTCGGGAAAAATCATGTAATATTTGGGCAAAATCATGTAAAATTTGGGCAAAATCATGTAATATTTGGGCAAAATCATGTAATATTTGGGCAAAACCATGTCATATTCCGGCAAATTCATGTCATATTCGGGCATATCCGTGTCATATTCGGTCAAAACAATGTTACGTTCATTTTAGGGCAATATAATGTCATTTTGGGGCACAACCATAAAAACCTATCATTTTCGGTCATCAAAGAGGCGAGGAATTTTTGTTGCCTGTTAGGTAAAAAGACGGGAATAATTATTCGGGCAAAGTACCATAGCCCCCTCCCCCCCCCCCCCCCCCCCCCGATAAAAAAAAAATGTGCCCCTACGCCCATGCAGGTGAATGTGAATTAAGATGACATTAACATTATTCCAAAGAAAAACATTAAAGTGGTTTTAGTGGATGTTGTCAACGTGAATCAGAAGTAGGCAGAGGGCATTGTTGATATAATATACACCTTTTGGATGTATGTTAATACATCTATACTTGAACGTCTATTTACCCTACCCTGTAAAAGAATCGCACACAAATCGAGTTCAAAGTCCAACGTCAGTAATTAAAAACGCTAGACGGGCGATGCTTAAAGACCGGCGAGGGGTATAGAAAGACTCCTTGCGTGCGGCTCCAGATAAATCACAGTACGTGTGAACATTATATCCATACGTGTGTCTGTCCCGCGTTTATGCAGATGATTATTTTCCCTGCTGATGCTGACGATGATGATGGCAATCGATGAAGGGAGAGAATGCGGAGGAGGAGACGAAATCTCCGGTACCGGAGATCGATGGAATCACGAGAGATGCGCTCCGAACATCTCGCATACGGCATCCAAATTTTCTCGAGTGCAGCTATACGTAGAGCGTTGCTCATGCAGGCGTGCACCATCTACTCGTGTGCGTCCGTTGCCCTATACGGATACGAGAAGAAACGCAATGGGATGGACTACACTGATAGTGATACACGTCAAGTGACTTTTTACCAGCAAGTAATTGAGCGCATCAATCTATTAGCCACATGATGCCCTAGATGTGATGCTATCACTGTATCACATTCGTATTGTTAATATAGATTCAGTGGCGTATTTGCGTGATCCATCTGATTGGGAGAGGGGGTACGTGACTGTGATGCTATCACTGTATCACATTCGTATGTAATATAGATTCAGTGGCGTATTGCGTGATCCACCTGATTGGGAGAGGGGGTACGTGATTTTTTGTTTTCTCGAGGGGGGCACACACTTTATACCAGCCACGCACAGTTATGAGCGCAGTAATCTATCAGCCAATGATAGAGCTGTGAAGCTATTATATTATAATAGATTCAGTGACGTTTGAGATCTAACTGATATATGGGGGCACGCGAAATTATTGGGG